>JAODKC010000095.1:30079151-30144104 GCA_026777985.1 Mormyrops attenuatus | reverse complement strand
GCTTTGAGCTTAAGCAAGAGCCGTTTGTGGGGGACAACATCAAAGGCCTTCTGGAAATCTAAGTAGATCACATCATAGGTCTTTTTGTGATCAATTACTCTTGTAGCTTCCTCAAAGAACTCAAGTAAATTAGTTAGACAGGATGTGCCTCTCCTAAATCCATGTTGGCTATCCGTCAGAATGTTATTAGAATCCTTGACTCTCTCGTCTGTTTTGTTTTGTCATGTTCCGAGTTTTTGGTCGAGTTGCGGTTAGATTTTTCTTGACTGACCCATTCGAGGTCCAAATTGGTAGAGTTGAACGTGTCTGGACCTATAGAAAGTTTTAGCAGTAACAGTCGAAGTCCAAGATTTAGGTTGAGGTACAAGTCGAAAAAAATAGACCTGTTCGATGTTGGAGTTGGTCGAGTTAAGAGGCGTTTGAGTTCCAAGGTTCCACTGTATTTAATGTACAAAAACGGCTATGTATAATGAGCGAAAACTGCAAATATGCAGTAGACATAAAGACATATGATAACATTATGATGGGAGGTGGTATGAAAATATGCAGTGTAAGACACCAGGGGCACTGCACACTGGCTGACACTGCACTGTGACCCACACGCTTGTTCTCACCTGTGTATCTGTCTGTTTCATGGAGATCAAGATGGGGTAGGCAAAAAGAATCATCCCAATGTACCTGTACTTGTGCAAATGGAAAATAATGGAATTGTTTAATTTAATAATAAACTCAGTTTTTCACATTGTTGTCACTAATTTTCTTTTCCCCTCTAGGTACCTGAAAGAAATCTGGGACGGCAGAAGCGAGAGGCATCAACCACAGTGCCCGTGAAGATCGAACCACAAGCGGCCATCTCTCAGCACGCGCATCGCCCGGAGATTATTTGGCTGGTGAGTGACGGGGGGGGGGGGCATGCTACTCGTTTTGCTCCATTTGGCCGTTAAAGACATGTCAGCAGCAACAGTTGGCATCAGCATTAATGATGATGAAAGTCTGAAGGCCAACGTTTGAAAGCATCACATACATGCTCATGATAACAGAGTCTGTTTCACTGGGTCACTGGGTCAAGTGCCTAAACCTAATGTCATACATTTCAGCTTTCTTGCCTAAAACATTAGACCAAACTGTAATAGTTAACTTTGCAAATCTCATGAATGTAGTTCCCTTTATTCTAACTTGGTTTTGTAAGATCACCAGCACCAGGGGTTGCACCAGCTAAACGAGAGTTCAGTCGTAGCTTTCGGTGGATGTAAATAGTCCCTACGTTTCAGTTTGTCTCTCTCTCCCTGACTCTATCCCTATATCTCTCTCCCTGTCACCCTGTCTCTCTCTCCCTCTCTCCATGTCACCCTGTCTCTCTCTCCCTCTTTCCCTAACTCTCTCCCTTGTCTCTCTCTCCGTCTCCTTGTCCCTCTCTCCTGCACTCTCTCTTCCTGTCTCTCTCGCCCTCTCCCCCTGTCTCTCTCTCCCTGACTCTCTCGTCCTGTCTCTCTCTCCCTGTGTTTCTCTCCCTGTCTCTCTCTCCCTGTCTCCCTACCTCTCTCTCCCTGTCTCCCTGTCTCTCTCTCCGTCTCCCTCTCCCTGTCTCTCTAACTCTCTCTCCGTCTCTCCCATCTCTTTCCCCGCCTCCCTGTCTCTCTCTCCCTGTCTTCCTGTCTCTCTCTCCCTGTCTCCCTGACTCTCTCTCCCTGTCTCCTTATCTCTCTCTCCCTGTCTCCCTGACTCTCTCTCCCTGTCTCCCTATCTCTCTCTCCCTGTCTCCCTGACTCTCTCTCCCTGTCCCTCTCTCCCTGTCTCCCTATCTCTCTCTCCCTGTCTCCCTGTGCAGGATTGCATGCATGGCACAGCACGCTGTAAGACCTTCAGCTGCCCTCTCCATAACATGAGCACTTCGGCCAAAGTCATTGTGCGGGCGCGGGTGTGGAACAGCACCATGCTGGAGGTAGGAGGAGTTACGGAGCACACGCCGTAACTGCCGGCCTTGGCTCTTTGGCCACTGCATGCAGAGACTGCATTTCTGCTTGCTCTTTCCAGGACTATTCCAAAGCATCACGGGTCACGGTGAAAGGCAGGGCATGGCTGAAGCTGAACACCAACATCCCCACCCTCAGAATGAACTCTGATGCCCGGGAGGTCAGTATGTTGCACACGATACCACTTGCGTTTTATTTAAAAGGTCCCACAGCATTAACACGCAAATATGACTTAAAACCATGTCTATTAGCTTAGCCCTAAATATAATTAAGTGATGAAAGTCAGTGTTTCAGTGATCGAACAAGCATTAGGTGATTTGAATATATGACTTGTGTATTATTTTAGCCCTCTCCTTAAATAATGTTAGCAATATATTCATGCATTTTTCATTCATTGCCTGCGTCAGTGAAATTTGCTTACCAGTGCTTGTGATGGAGGTCATAGTTTTCACCAGTGATGCTGTTTATATGCAGATATACAGACTGAACCACCAATGAACTGAGGGTGGTAAACAATGAAACAGTTTCTCGGTCCCCAGCTCCTAAACCGGAGTGAATACTTAAAGGAATCATTTATAGCAGTGTGGCTGCCAGGCCACTTAACAGCTTTAACATCACTGATGCTGCGTTGTTGTTGTTGCTGTTGTGTCCCGCATGTCTAATTATCTCCATCTACGTGGAAACTCAGTTTTCCCTGGACATCGACCCAGTGCTGACTGTGGAGACGGTGTACACAGCCCCGCTGTGGGTCATCATTCTGGCCGCGCTGGCCGGTGTTTTGTTACTGAGCCTGATTGTCCTCATACTCTGGAAGGTAGGTCTCCTCTCCACGCCCTTCACATGCATACCACAGAACACTGCACAGAACATTTCTCTACCTCAGATGGTCCAGATGATGATGATGCTCATTCTGCAGATGTCTTGTCACGGGAGCATAATAACAGTCGCAATGCACGTCTTTCTGAAGTCTTTGCAGGACCAGCAGAGAGATGCTGACAGAGTTCGTTTTTCTTTCACATAGATCTTTAAGCTTTTCATTTGTTTCCTTCATTAGATACATTTATTTCCATCATTAATAAGTCACATTAGTGACAGCATTACTGGTTAGCATTAGTCTGTTAGGTTAAACTAAGTAAAACCTGCAGTTAAACTTTGCAGCACTGCAAAGTTTAACTACACTGCACTGTTTAGCACTGCAGAGTACTGGCCAGCATGTTTGTGATACGCCTAGACGATTGTACAGTGCCATACTGCAGTGTGTATACTATACTCCTCTGCCATGTAAGCTGAGATCTCTGAACAACCTCCAAGAGAGCGGCAATCACCTGGAGACTTTCGGTCGGCTTTTATGTAGCAACATGGCAGCCGCCATATGTCCTTCAGGCACAGTCCACACATGAAGTTAATCTTCGGGGCCTGGCCGCTTCGGTGAGATGTGCGTTAGCCTTGTCTGACTGTCCTCTCCGGTCCTCCACCATCCCCCACCCCCAGTGTGGCTTCTTCAAGCGGGCGAGCAGGAGGCAGATGTATGAGGCTAAGGGCCAGAAGGCCGAGATGAAGATCCAGCCCTCTGAGACTGAAAGGCTAACAGATGAATGCTGATAGAGGGGTCCCAGGGGGCCACTGCCTACCATCACTGGGGCTCCTTGGTAATACTCTCCCCCAAGGCTCGCCGCAGTCTTCCCTAAGGATCTTCTCTTTTACAGCCTAACAAACTTTTGCCATAGTTCTTTCTTACAGATTCCTCTGCTCTTTCATGCTTAGAAGTTTCCTTCAAAGATAATGCCTCTTTGTCTTCCTGTTGCCTGAAATATTGGGAGATGTAACCCCTTTCACCTTATTGACTATTTTCTCTCTTTCTCCCTGTGGTTTCTTGTTTAGCTGCCAAGTTTTTCTAGCTTAAAAAATGAGTCTTCACTGGGAGTATAAGTTGATAATGCTCAATCATCTGGTTCTTTACCTTGTACCTAAAATGATTTCTCTGTCCTGGGCCTGACTTTCGTAGAGCTGAGGAATAACAAAGCCTGGATGGAAACACAATCAACGGGCACATTTAACTGGATTTCCGCTCGGCTGTAACTGTGCAAAAATCCCTGCGCTGGCTGATATTCCTTTTCTCCTTTACTCCCTTGGAAACAGCTAGGCTTCTTTAAAAGAGCCAGTTACTACAGGATAATGCCGAAATATCATGGGGTGAAAATTCCCAGAGAGGAGCGATACCGGTCCAGCGAGGCATTTCTGAGGGAGGACCTGCCAAAGAGAAGCTGGATCACCAGCTGGACTGAAATGCAGTGGTACTACTGCTGATGGTCGTGTGCCCAGCTTTGTGGCGTCTAAGGGGCTTTGAGGACAGAGACCTCTCCCGCCCAGAGCTGGATGGGCACAGTGTACTTTCTGGTACATTACCATTATCCTGCTTTATTTTTTTAATTACACTGAATTACTATTATTTTTTTATCTAGTGCAATAATGACAGCTCTTTGTTTTACACTGAGATTACTTGGCAAAATACTCTGATTCTATTTTTATTGTCCCTTTTTTTCTGCAAGAAGTTGTGGAGCGTTGCCGGTTGTACAGCTTTTTTTCCAATGTTTATTTTGTTTAAGATGTACATTTTTTTTATGCTTTTCTAGCATATGCATTGTATTTCATTTGCATCAGTACTTCTTAGGATTTGCTGAATCACATGTCATATTGCAGTAGTAGGTGATTTATAATTATCTGGTGACTGAATTTCAAAGAACTGTGGGAGTTCTTTTGCCACAGTGGCACCAGGCTCTCAACCCCAACTGTGTGCACGGACTGCTCTGGGTATTCCAGCTTTGGGTTACGATCCAAAAAGACGTGCATTGGTGTCTCTAAATGGCCCACAGGGTGTGAATGTGTGCCCTGAGATGAACCAGTGCCCTGTGGATAGGCTCCAGGCTCACTGAGACCCTGTACTTGATAAATGACCACCCAAGATGGGAGGATTGATAGATTATGTTGCTCAGCTTTTGTCATTTACAATCTGTAGTGTCAGAAATATCATATGGAATCTGACACAGATCCAACACCACCTGATCTTGCCAGGTTACATTTTAGCTGTACTATGTCTTTTGAGGGGTTGATTAATCACTGACCTACGAAAAGGAAAAATTATATAAAAATGGGGTCAAAAATATGTTCATTGTTTTCTCCTTGTGCCTTTCTGTAAGTTTTGTGTCATGTACAGTCTTGTAAATTAGATTTATGTCATTGGATACACATGGGCCGCCTCTGGACAGCAACTGGGAATTAGAGCAATTAATGTACAGTCTTATGGCATTATGAGATTGGCTGGGTTTTGGGGGAAGAGTCACACAGTCATTGACTGACATGCTTTTGAGCAGGTTTTGATTTTTTCACCTGTTCTTTTTTCGTCCTGTCTGCACTATGAGAAACAATAAGTATACATAAATGCCTTTGTTACTCCTGCTATAATATGCAACAAGATAGGTGTCTGATCAGCAGGGCTAAGGATTCTTACGCTCATGGCATGACTGTGTGCAATGCACGGTGTCAGAGGCTGGGTGGTTACACAGTTCCCATTGGTGAATGGGACAGCATCAGTCATGATGCTATTGATCGAATATTTCAGAACAAGCAGACCGATTTTCCTCATTAAAGCTCATTGAGGTGTCATCTGTCGGCCACACTGATCAAATATACATTGGGAACAATCATACACAAACAAGGATGTCGATTTGGGTATGGATAGTAGGCACATGTCCCTGCCAATATTGTACAGCTTTGTACACAAACCAATGCATGATCCTCAGGTCATAGCAATCGCCTCCTGATTGTTGGTGTAGGTAAAACACTGGAGAATCTTACGAGAAAGGGGAGATGTGACAGAATCGTGGTTTCATTATTTATTTCACAGAAGTATACCATATATTCTGGTCAGTTTCCTGGTTTGTTGTGCATGAATAAAAGGACTGGAAGCAGACTCGCTTTCAAAGGGACTCTGTGTTCTGTGTTGGCGAAGTTGTGTGCTGCGTAGTGCCACAGCCAGTCATAACTCATTAGACAAAGCCTGGCAGATATGGATGCATGGCCTGTGATCCGGAAATCATCATCAGAGGAGCCAAATTTTACAACCGATTCCCCCCGTCAATGAATGTAAATGACTGATTTACTTAGCATTATGACTGGCGAAGACATTAAATATGCTCTTGCCTGTTTTTATTGTTTATGCAGGTTTAATGTTTGTGATATTTTACAAGTGATATTTGGTCCCGAACCTTTATTGTCATCTGTAGGTGGTATGATAACATTGGAAACATCCAAGAAAATTGTCAAATTCTCGTAACATCAGGTAGAATCCCCAGGACTAGCGTTTTTAAACGTAATTCTGTGGTATGCTGTAATACAGTATGTTTGTTGGTGTGTTTGATCGCTTGATGTTTGGTTGTAACCTTCAAGCGCAAAAAACCTTCTGAATGACATGCAGATAGATCATCTGTTAGATGTGGGGGGCATTGAAACAGGGTTCTGTGAGGAAAATACTTGATGTTTTTGTCATCGTGGGGGAGGGAAAGGGGTTAAAAGGTGCAGTGTGTACATATGTACTCCTGCACATGCTCACATCACGTTTTATATAAAAAAACAGACTACTTATATTGTTTTCTTTTATACTGTGCTATTGTAGTATTAATAAAGTATTAATAAAGTATTTTTAAATTAGCTATTCATGCTAGTGGTTTATTTTTTGGAATCCTTTGAAAATGTCATAAGACAGGCACGCTATATGAAAACGATACTCAGCTGTGTGCATATTTAAATATAAATGCAAATCTGAAGACACTGGATCATTCTCATGAGTGCACTGCTCCACTGAGGATGTCTCTCATAAATGTTGGACAGTGATAAATGGGATGTCACTGGCAAAGGCACTTAAAGTATTATGCCATTGAAATGTACATCAAGATCTTTCAGAGTTTCTTATACAGCTGTGGGCACTTATGCAGTGTTACAAACAAGCCACACCCCCAAAGCCCCATATTCATAACTGACACAGACACATATTTAGCTTTTTATTCTATAAAGGCACAAGATTTTTTAATAGGATTTTTAAAAACGGTCACAATTTTTTGACTTCACACACAAACATTTGAATTTTAAATCATTCATATATAACAAATAAATTATAAAAACAGCTTATTTGCATAGTCAAAATGTTTTGACCTGAATTTATAAAGAACATTCAACAATTATACATGACATTCAACAATGAAGCAGATGGAACCAGACATTTACAGGGGTTTGCTGGGAAACAAGAGGCCTACAGTTGATTGCCTATGTCTGTTGAGTGCAGCTTCTTCAAAGAGGCAGATTTCTCTGACTTCCTAGCTGTACTGTACTTGTATCCCAGGAAGATGGTGCAGAGGAGGAGAACCAGCCCCAGGACCAGGAGCACCCACTGCCCTGCCATGGCTGATGCACTCTCCACGTCCAACCCAAGGAAGTCCACCTTCATCCTCTCAGCTCCTGCAAACAGACATTGAGACTGGGTTATGAGGACAGACAGTGACATGACCCAATTTGGGGTCAACAGGCTGAAAGAAAACACCACTGGGGGCGGGGTTCACACTCATGATTCTATTAGTGGTCTATATGCAGTGTAGTCCAGAAGCAACAAATCCAGACCAAGATTTAGTTTCTACCAACCACTTGAGTTTCCTGTGACTGACTCTTTATGCTCAACTGGTTGGTTGAAACAAAATCTTGATCTGGATTTGTAGCTTCTGGATGAGAAATGTCCAACACTATCAATACGCCTGCACCAAGCTTACCGCCAGGTCTCCAGTCATAGTCGGGCCAGCCCCGGACTTCGCTGTTTTTGTTGTTTTCCTCCTCCAGCCAATTGATGAGCGGCTGGAAGTACTCAATCAGGGGCAGGGCAGACATGTTCGGCTGCCCGGTGATCAACGTCATCGCCTCAGGCCATGGCTTACTGAAGCCAAGCTTCATGACATCCCTGCAGGACAAGCCCCACGTTAGAACTCTTCTCCCATAGCCGAGCCACAGTGTGACACCCAATAAAGCTGTTTTAGTTAATAAAATTATTTCCAAAAGTTATTTCCAGTGTGTAAATGCAGTACTTTGATGAACATTATTTTAACTTCCTAACACTGAATCCTTGTATATATTCTATGTTAAACTATTCTGCTACATTCTACCTGAACCTTTTGAGACAGTATAGATCAGGGGTCTCCAACTCTGGTCCTGGACAGCTACTCTCCAGTAGGTTTTGTATTCTACCTGGCTTCTGATGAACCACACCTGTTCCTTGTATTTATCTGGGAACAGGCGTGGCTCATCAGAAGTCAGGTATGATAGAAAACCTACTGGAGAGTAGCTCTCCAGGACCAAAGTTGGAGACCCCTGGTATAAATTCTCATGCAATTCAGTGAAATTGCTTCCCTGTAAAATGCACCACAGAAGTATCACAGAATGTCATGGGTATACCATTGAGCATTCATGTTACTTTTTTGATGGTGCATTGGCATGTGATGAGTTGAGATGCTCACCCCAACAGCTTTCCAGCGACCTTGGACTGGTAGATGTCACATGTGTGGAGGGGGCCTACTTGGTTGGCAGCCTTGCACAAAGCCTGGTGGAACTGGAACTGGATGACGAAGCTCACAAAGTACCTATTTATCATTGTAGAGTAATCATTTATCCTGTCCATCTCCCAGCCTGGCACTCAAATTCATTACTGCTTTTAAGGAGTGAATAATTCAACCAAAAATTCAACAGTCAAAATCACACTGGTATGCTGACAAAAAATATGTTTTTTGTCCATATATGTGCCTGACACAGACAGTAATTTAAATCTGTGGTAAAATTAAGAAAAATGACCCCCCCCCCCCTTTTAATACATGCAATTATGATATCGAGCAACTTTTCTTGTCATTTATTACTCAAGTACTGTAAAACCCTACACCCTAATGGAAAGTTTTAGCATGAAGAATGAAATGTGACTCAAAAGTAAATAGGTAATTAAAGAGACAAATAAATAAATATACTAACTAAATCTTTGCCATAAACAAACAAACAAATTGTTGGTAGAAATTTGTTGGTAATAAATAAATCAATAATTAAATCTGTGTAATAAGTAAAAAAATAAATATGGTATATTTATGTCAAAGATTTATTTATTTATTCATAACATAATGTGACACCATGGAGACAATCAGCAGATGCAGGTACCGACTGGCTTTGCACCGCATCATGCATATCTGTCATGTAATATCTGTAATATGGGTATTCGTGTATGTATTTTATAAATAGTACATTTCATAACTGTATAATGTTTGCCACAAAGTGCATGTGTTTTCTTGCGTCAGTGCCTATGATTGGAAAGGGTTTCCCTTTCAAACCCAGCCTCGGCACGTCTGCGGGTCCTTGAGCAAGGCCCTTAACCCCCAGCTCCCTGGGCGCCGCCACAGGTGGCAGCCCTTCGCGGACAACTTACTCTGCGAAGAGCAAGTTGAGGGAGGCGTAAAGACAATTTCCCCACGGGGATTAATAAAAGTGATGATTATCTTATCTTATTATTATCTTTATTAATAAACCCGTTTGTACTGGAGCTGCAAAGTGGATTGTTGCCTACTTTATGAGTGCACCATGCCCCGCTGCTTTGTGGCCACTAGCAATAAGTAAAAAGATTCTTTTTAATGACTTGGTTCATTTAGTTCAATTCACCAAAATGATCAAATCTATGAATCACTAATTCATTAACTAAAAAGAACAACAATCTATAGGCTACAAGTTAAAAAACTAGAAAACTGTTGTAACATTGTCACAACTTTAGCCACCAAATACTAAGAACAATATAAAATTAAGCAAGAAAATAGTTAGTGCATGCTGAAGTTAAAACATAGCCTAACAAAGTTGTATTGTTCATACTACAATTTTTCATTTATAAATGTTGCTAGGTACAAATACAAACTAATTCCAGCAGGTGGCACTCTGTGCTCCAGTGAGTGAACTGAGATCAGTTTACTGCGAGAGTATTGCACACCAAATTGTCTGAAAGTCCATTGAAGTTTTGGCTATCCACATTTTTCACTAGTAAAAACTTATATTATAGATATTTATAATTCAATTTTTATTAGTAGGAACTCCATAAATCTGGAAATGAATAAATGAATAAACAAATCTTTGGCATAAATATATTCATTATTTCTGGCAAGGATTTATTTTTATTTATTTCTACCAAGAATTTGTTTGTTTGTTTACGCCAACAATTAATTTATTTAGTTGATTTATTTATTTCTTTATTTTAAGTCACGTTTCGTTCTTCATACTTTAGTACTAAATAAAAGGAAAGGTCACAGTGATTTGTACAGTTGACTTTCTGATTCAGTCATTTTCAACTGACATATGAATAAAAATTAGTTTCCATTTATTTCCAAAAGTTTCCAAAAGCTTCCATTTATGCTTAACTGTCACCGTAACATGCTGTGTTTTTCTCAGCCTCTGCTTATGTTGTTTGCATATATCTAATATTATGGCAGTAACAATGACCTCGTACCTGACATAGGGGACATTAGCAGGGATGTGGAATTTTGCTCCAGGGTCAAAGTCCTCTTCAGTGCGGGGTACAGGAGGGCACAGTCCCTGGTACTTCAGTCTGGAAAGAGAGACACAGTGAAGGTCAGCATTCTATCCCCCAGAGTGACTGGCACAGAGTCGTGCAGATGTTTTTGTGAGAGAATGACTTCTCACCTGAGGTTCCACCACTCTTTGTTGTACTCTTTGTCAGAGATCCGTCCATCAAACACCTTCCACCGCCACTGATCCATCAGGTAGCCAAATGGGAGGAAGGCGATTTTGTCCAGCGCGATGCTCATCAAGTAGTTAATGTCACTCTCTGTTTAACAGCCAAATGCAATTAAGATAGCTATAGTTATTTCACATTTAGCATGAAAATGCTGCACTGATAAAACTGCATTTATGTTTAAATGTATTTTTAAGACCAGTATTATGTTCCTTGCTTGCAGTTTAAACAGAGAGAAGAGTGAAGCTAAACCTTAACTACAGACAGATCTCTGTTGGTGCATTAAGCAAGGCCCTTAACCCCCAGAAATTCTCCAGGGTCACGAGATAAATGACCTGATCCTGCATTGGGGCCCCAAGCTTTGCTCTCAACTGTATACACTATATTGCCAAAAGTATTGGGACACCCCTCCAAATCCTTGAATTCAGGTGTTCCAATCACTTCCATAGCCACAGGTGTATAAAATCAAGCATGTAGGCATGCAGACTGCTTCTACAAACATTTGTGAAAGAATGGGTCGCTCTCAGGAGCTCAGTGAATTCAAGCATGGTACCGTGATAGGATGCCACCTGTGCAATAGCTCAGTCAATAGCTACAGACCTTCAAACTTCATCTGGCCTGGAGATTAGCTCAAGAACAGTGTGTTGAGAACTTCATGGAATGGGTTTCCATGGCCGAGCATCGGCATCCAAGCCTTACAACACCAAGTGCAATGCAAAGTGTTGGATGCAGTGGTGTAAAGCACGCCACCACTGGACTCTATAGCAATGGAGATGTGTTCTCTGGAGTGATGAATCACGCTTCTCTGTCTGGCAGTTTGATGGGCGAGTGGTGGAACTTACTGGCCAGCACAGAGCCCTGACCTCAACCTGACAGAACACCTTTGGGATGAATTAGAGCAGAGACTACGAGCCAGGCCTCCTTATTCGATATCAGTGCCTGACCTCACAAATGCTCTCCTGGAAGAATGGTGAAAAATCCCCATAAACACACTCCTAAACCTTGTGGACAGCCTTCCCAGAAGAGTTGAAGCTGTTATAGCTGCAAAGGATGGGCCAACTCCATATTAAAGCGATGTATTAAGAATGGGATGTCATTAAGGTTCATGTGTGTGTAAAGGCAGGTGTCCCAATATATTTGGCAATATAGTGTATATGTGTGTATTTGTCTCAAAGGAGAGCAAGAGGGGACATGTGAAAAAAGTGTATGAAGGTACCTGTATGCAAACTAAATAAATATGCCAAGTAAAGCATCATTTTATCTCAATTCATATCAGTTAGAAAAAAAACATGCCTGCACGAACTTACCTTTGTTGGTCTCTGCTTTGTCCAGTAGTCCAATGCTTTTCAGGTGCTTTGGAGTGGAAACTGACAAGGCCATCACGTCGCCAATAGCCTCATGGAAGCCTGGGTTGGCGCCATCCCTGAAGGAGATCGGCTGGTCTTTGTATTGGAGGAAGTACTGCACATGGCCCATTTCATGGTGCACTGTGATGAGTTCGTCCATGGTCACCACGGTGCACTGTTTCACCCTACACAAGAACAAAGATATAACACTGCCTAGAAAAGGAAAATGCTTTATATATTATATATTAACAGTTTTACAAAAAAAATACTCTGAATATTTTATTCAGGAAACACTGTTGGGAACCCTGTTTGGGGATTCAAAAAAAAGCAGGGTGTTTTTTTGGTATTTAGACCATTAACTTTTCAAATAGTTCCTTCTGCTTCAGCTGCCTGCCATAGCTGAATACTTTAAGGCAGCGTTTCTCAACCCGGTCCTCGGGGACCCCCAGATAGTCCATGAAACAAAATTGCGGACTAGCAGGGAGCCGGGAGGGAGTGAAGATGTGGACTATCTGGGAGGGAGCTGGAAAGGAACGGAAATTTATACCAGCAGGGAGCTGGGAGGGAGCAAATACATGAGCCGTCTGGGTTCCCCGAGGACTGGGCTGGGAAACGCTGCTTTAATGTAAGAGACTGCACTTCATCCCTAACCTGAAGTCCTTGCGGTTGTAGAAGTCCCAGGCCGACGCGTGGCACACCACTTTGCGGCCGTCCACGGGCTTCTCCAGCATGGACTTCTCCCAGAACTCAGGGGGCATGGGCAGCAAACCCAGGGAGGTGAAGAACTTGTCAGACTCTTCAAACATCCTCTGAGCATTCCATTTCTGGAAAGAAAAAAATCATTAAAAATTTTTATTGAAATACGAATTGAAAACAGACTTGGACACTATTGCTATTTTCTAAACTGGCTCACCTGGGCTATCATTGCAGGCGTGGCATCCACTTGAGCCGCATCAGGGTAAGGGATCACCAGATCCATGATCGCAGACCAAGTCTGAGCCCACATGTTACCTGTTGGAAAAATAAAGGCAGACTGGTTTGCTACAACATACCTGATATGGGAAAGACAGTCTGTCTTTAGGTGTAAGAGTTTTTGTATTTCGTTCAGCTACGACGTCCTTCCAGCCTGCCCTCATCCCTGCCACGTCTCTCCTGCCTGCCCTGCTGCTGTATCACTGTTCATCCTGCCATGAGAAGCAGCATCATCACCTGTGTGTCGTCCCATTCCTGCCCCCCACATTAAGACTGAAATCTTAAAATTTGGACAATGTAAATTAGAACTTTGCCATCTGATTCACTGGACTTTCCCTGCCGGCCCCTGGAGGATGGGCTCCCCCTTTGAGTCTGGTCCCTCCCAAGGTTTCTTCCTTCTAGGGAGTTTTTCCTTGCCACTGTCACCTCTGACTTGCTCTCTGGGGGCTTTCGGCAGGTATAATGCAAAGCGCTTTGAGGCAATGTAATGTTGTGAAAATGCACTATGCAAAGAAAACTGAATTGAATAATTCCAGCAGGGTGGCACAGGGCGCAGGGTGGCACAGGGCGCAGGGCTTTTAGTCTCATATGTTTCAATGGTGCAGGTTTGATTCCTGGCAGCAGCTGTGTGTGTGGTCATGTACATATTACATTGTGGGGACCAAAGTGATAATAACCTGTTATTTTAACCATGTGGGGACATTTTTTCGATCCCCATGAGTGGAAACTTGATTTCATAAAAATATGTGACTGCAAATCTTGTATTTTGTTTGGTCCCTTATGGTTAAATTTAGGGCTGTACCATACCTATTTCCCTGTGTTTCCTGGGACAGGCACTATGGAAGACGGATGGATCAGATGTGATTTGAATTAGTTTTCTTACCCAAAAGGTGGGCCGGAATGGGTCCCTTCAAGTTGATCAGGTTGCCTCCATACTTTTTATAGAGGGCTCGGCGGACATAAGCGTGTAGGTTGAGGTAGAGGGGCTCCAATTCCTTCCAGAGGCGCTCAAGGTCTTGTTCGAATGAGGGCGTCTCATACAGAGAGCGCCAGAAGGCCCCATTGTCAGAGTGACCTGTCACACCAAGCAAGCAAGTGAGCAGCACCTATGAAACCACCCATAGAACTCAAACCATGATGGCAACAATAATGAGGATGATGTTTCTTAGTTCTTGAAGAGGAGTTTCTGATACATCAGCAAGGTTGAAACCCCCCAAAGAACGTTTTGATCTACTTCCACCTATCCATGCCAGCTCACCACCACCTGCCAGCCCCCACCCAGCTTATGGTGCCCTAACGGATGTATTTGTAGGGCCTCACCGTTCAGCACGGCAGCCTTATTGGCGAGCTGCACGTATCTCTTGTAGTCACCCCGGATCGATCGGCCGGAGGCATCACGCCAGCCCTGCCAGGCAAATAGCAGCTCGTCGTAGTCCCTGGACTCCGCCATTATCTTGGTGAGGTCTACAGAAACAGTACAGATGTACAAATATGGCCAAGGGCCACTGAAAATACAATCAGATTTAACATGCACATTCCGCTGAATTCAAAATTTATCATCAAAGTCTGCTTTTTTCATTCAGGAAGAATTGATAAAGTTTAAGAAAAGGGAATTTTTGTAATGTCCATATTTTCAAAAATAAATAAGCACAGAAAAACAACAAACTGCTTTTTAAATGTATGAAATACCAATGATTTTGAATGGCTACACCAAACAGGTCACAAGATAAACAATGTGAGACCAGATTTGGGTCAACAGGGTCAAAATTTAAACAAGTTTCAGCAGCCTTCTCTTACGGCTGGCTTGGACTGGGTTTGAAATTGTATAACACTGGGCATAGTACATGATACACTGCAAGCAGAAGTGGATAGTTCAGGATCAGAATCTAAAAATCCAGACCAAGATCTTGTTTCAACAACCAGTTGAGTATAAACACAGGCACAGTCACAGAGTACTCAGCTGGTTGGTGGAAACAAAATCTTGATTTGGATTTTTACTTTCTGGAACTGAACTATCCATCTCTTACTGCAAGCAACTTTTTCTCCTCACTTAACTGTAAACTCTTTAAATTTCCTTCATATTTTTGTTTTCATAGCACCACAACTGAGCAGTTTGAGAGCAAGAAAAAAGTCCTTGAGGTATGCTTAACCCATCACAGCCTCATGTGTAAAGGCCATATTTTATACCCCTCTGCTGTACTGCAGACCAGCTATATAGCTATAAGACTGACCCTCGTTCCACACCCATCCAGCGAAGTAAATGAAGAACCTGACTAACCCATAATTTCATTTCAAGGTGTCTCCCATTTGTCTGCCGAACTCACCAGGGTCTAGAGGGAGGCAAGTTCCACCTTCCCTGCAGACTTCAGCTACACTGTACTTAGTTTCCATAGTCGCCAGCAAGTTGTTGTACTGGAAAAAAAAAGGTTTTTAAATGACACTTCATCAATTCAATTCATATGTACACCGATGCACATAACTGTTATGCAAGTACGCATTCACCTTTAAAAACGATATGTGCTGCAATTGATTGTTGTGTCTGTGCAAATGCCTACGTATCTATGTGCATCTGCACTGATATGACAAGAATTTAACCTTTATATGCTAATTCGTACTTCATTTGCGGTATAAAGGTTAAAATGCACGGTAAAGTCCTGTCATAGTAGCGCAAATGCACATAAAATACGTGCACATTTTTGCCGTTACAACAGATGTATCGCTTTTAAAGGTGAATGTGTCCTTGCGTACCAGTTATGTGTATTTCTGCATATGTATTATCTTTGTAAGGAAGGTGAGATAATATTTCATTTCAAATAATATGTTGTTTTGCTTATTTCTTCTAAGGTGCAAGATGCAACACCATCGTACGCTCACCTCCTTTAGCTCCTCCTCCGGAAGCCCCGCCCTTTCTATGTCACTCAGCTTCTTCAGGATACGCTTCACCGACACATCCTGGAAGTCTGTGGGGTCATACTTGCGTGCCTCCAGCCCGTAGATCAATGTGTGGTTGGACATTTCCAAGTTCTTCTGCAGCTATATTGAAAGTAACATGAAAAATACACCTTAAAGCAGAAAAAACCTACTCCTCAAGGACAGGTCAGGTTTCCCATTCATTCCTAATGAGGCCCCTGTAATGCATTCCTCCTTGTCAGTACAATGTGGTACTTTATATTCATAGCAGTATTAAGCTGGACTGCTCAGCAACAGCTGCCATATTTCAAAATGCATTGGACCATTTTGATTTCAATTACACCTCAATAATCCCTCATAGGAATTCATGGTTAAAGTTTAATGCTTTCTGTGCAAACGTGACTGAACTTCAAGAAAACAAAAGTAGGCATCACATGGGACCCAGTGGAGCTGGATGGTTCGGTCATTACCATGGTCTGCTTGTTCTGCTCATTGATGTCAGTGTTGTAGGCCCAAGATGCCTCAGTATAGGCATTCCACACAGTCTCTGCAGTACTGTTGAATTCAGCAAGGAATGTCTTGGCTTGGTTTTCATCTGAAATTTTATCTGAAGGAGCATAATCATGAAGGACTTACTGAAGGCAAAAGAATGATTTCAGTGGTGCTCTGTGGTGAGAACCCCTTTTGCTTTACCATACATCTCTCCAAGTTTAATCAGTGAATGGAATTTACCACTTATGTGATGCAAATATCTGATGAACCAAGTTAATTCATTCTGAATTTTTCATATCATTCTGAAATTGTCATTCTGATATTGATGCTGACTGAAAAGACATTATTCATCAGATTAAAATCCTGTTGTTCAAGCACTTATAAATTGCATTTGTTAAATTAAGAAAAACAATACACATAATCATTATGGAAATATACGGCAAAAACACTATGGATATGATTGTGGTTTTGGAATTTATCATAAGAAATGTATATGAACAGTCAGGGCCGGCCTGTGGCATAGGCAATATAGGCAAATGCTAAGGGCGTCATCCATCCAGGGGGCACCACAAATGGAGGAAGAAAAAAAGTGTAACATTCCACTATTCTTAAAACTAGTTGGTATTAATGTGTCTTGATATGAAAAGAACAAGCCCACATGAATTTACCTGCTTAGCAAAGCCTATTAAGTAGTAGTAGTAATAACAGGGCCGGTCAATCCTATACGTGACATAGGCGATTGCCTAGGGCGCCAACTTCTGAGGGGGTGCAAAACTGCCAGCAAATTTAACTTTGCCTCAAGCGGGGGGCGCTGGCAGTGATGCTTGCCTAGGGTGCCACACCGGCTAGTCCCCAAATTGTTCTATATGACAATTAGTACTTTACTTTGAAAATTAAGTTTAGAATTACATAAACACGTGCAACATACATACATACATACACCCATCCATCCATGAATAGATCCATCCACCTATGCATCCACCTATGCATCCACCTATGCATCCACCCATGCATCCATCCAAGCATCCATCCATCCCTGCATCCATCCACGCATCGTCCCATCCATCCATGCATCCATCCACACATCCACCCATCCATGCATGCATCCATCCATCCATTCATGCATGCATGCATAAATCCATCCATGCAAACATCCATCCCTCCATCCATTCATGCATGCATCCATGCACCCATTCATGTATCCATACATACATACATCCATGCATGCATCCATTTTCTGTACCCACTTGTCCTATGCAGAGTCGTAGGGGTCCAGAGCCAATCCCAGAAGCTACAGGTGCAAGGCAGGGAATAACCCAGGATATGGTGCCAACCCATCGCAGGGTGTTCTCATACACCACTCACACACAAATTTGCACCTACCGGCAATTTGGCAACTCCAAAATGTTGTGGTTTTGCTATTTTGTGATTAGTCATTCAGTAATATGTTTTGAGTTTGTTAATTCGTTAATAACTAAGAGTGGTTCAGAGGTTTGCAGCCCCACTTTTTGCTTTCTGTAACATATTTTTATTTCATTTTCATCAAAATGACTCTGGATCCTTTTAAAAAAATTAAACAGTGAAGACTTTTCAAATCTTTCTACTAAGCATACTATGAATGTAATACGCCTACCAGGAGTTAAAATGGGGTTGGACTCCCATGGGATAAACAAGAGAAACACATAGATGTCTTTATACAGTACATGTGATGATGGTGCTCAGGAATTCACAGAAATGTCATCAGAAATGTCACAGAGCGTGGCCTGTGTCAGCAACTCACTGATGTCCCCGGGGTAGCCCTCTGGGATGGGTGGCCTCCAGTCAAAATCAGGCCAGCCCAGTATTTCATTCTTGTTCTGCTCTTGTAGCCACTTGATCACGGGTTCGAAATACTTCATTAGAGCACTGGCATCCATCTTGTCCGTCCCGATTGCATCCATCAAAATTTCAGGCCATGGCCTGGAAGAACCTGCACTCAAGACCTTCCTGTGTCAAATGAGACAAGAGCAAAGCTCACTGCATCTCCAGAAGCCACAGATTTCGGCTAAATGGTATGTAAACGTTACAGAAGAAGTAAGAATAATTTGCACTGAATTTACTGCAGAAGGGCCCGTTCACCCAGACTACACAAAGGCTAAGAAAACCCAAATTCAACAAACAATTTAGTAGGTTAGGTGGCAACAAAAATAATTTACAATATACCAATTTTTACAGCTATACTTAAAAAGTCAAGTACTTTGGCATCAGGTTATGACAGCATCTAGGACCCGACCATGCAGTCCTTAAATCTTCTGCTAAGATTCATGTTTCAACCTCCATGTTACAAATTCATTTCCTGCAACCTGCTGCCCTGTTAAATTACTAAACAGTCAATGGGGAAGCGTTCACTGGAAATCAGAATAGAAGAGTCAGGAACTGTAATCCCCATCTCAACTCGCACGTTGCACGTACTCCAGAATGCTCCCTGCCTCCTTGGACTTGTAGATATCACAACGGTGTAGTGGGCCCACATGATGGGCGGCTTGGCAGAGCTTCTCATGGAACTGAAACTGCAGGATAAAACTGACAAAGTATCTGTGAGGGAAGAAGGATGAAACGTTAGACAGGTAGAGCACTTTATTTCACATTTTGCTGGGCTCTGAACCAATATGACAGAGCCCTGACCATTCTGTTCAACTCAAGCCCAAACTGGTGTCTGATAACATCTGTCACATGGACAGGCTGCACTCCCTGACCAGACATACCTGATGTACGGTGTGTTTCCAGGTATATGATATTTTGCTGCTGCATCAAACTGACTCTCTGTGCGTTTGGCAGGAGGACAGACCCCCTGGTACTTAGTCCTGGGAAAATTTAAAAAATGACTGCAGTCAGGACAACACACAGTGGAAGGCCATGTTCTCCTTTGAATACCCACATTGAACTTTGGCAGCAATATTTCAGAATGACAGGTACGGCGCTATGGTTTTTTAGGATGTGATTTCTTTGTTGGAGACACTACCTTAGATACCACCAATCTGCATTGTAGCGATCAGGGGGGGTCTTTCCACTGAACACCCCCCACCGCCACTGATCAATAAGATACCCAAAGGGCAGGAAAGCAATCTTCTCTAGAGCCATCTTTAGGAGGTAGTTAATGTCGCTCTCTGTAAAGAAAGCCCAGGTGTAAGTCAAGTGAACAGCAACCAAAGAGCAACTGCTGAAAGATACGGGAGGGGTGGCGTGATAACATGAAAATAAAACTAGCTTGTTTTACAGTAAGTAAAAAATAGTCATTAGCAGATCTGTGAGTGAGAGTTAAATGTTAAAAGTAAAAGTTAAGGTTAAACATTATTAACTGCAGAGGTTATTAGCAATAAATCAGAGGGCAAAAGTACAGTCTCAAGTCCAAAATTCAGACACAAATTTGCCAATTGCAGTCCGGGGCTGCTTTCCTAGACATACCTAGTTAGCTAATACCGGGGAAGACTCACTTTTGCCTCCAGAACTGCTTCATGGGATGACAGTTTGCGCATTCAGAGAAGTCATTTGCTGTTGTTCTTAAACCTTTATTTTTGCACTTCTGGCCTACCTGTTAGCTTTAAAAAGACTGGCCAATTTCCCATAACCTCTCTCATTAACGCCGTGTTTTTCATTCGAAGAAGTGCTATTGATTGGATGTTTTTTTCATAGCATTACATTCTCTGTAAGCGCCACACACCGCAGTGTGTTAAAATCCCAGGATGGCGGCCGTTTCTGAGATGCCTCAACCACCATCTATGGCACCAACAATACTACTATGGTCCCTTAGCCACTCTAATGCTTAACTGAACTATGAGTGAACCTTTAGACCCTGTCTAGATCAGGCCCACAGTCAGAAATAAATTTTTGGGGGGGATCCAACACCCCTATCAATAAATGTCTCTTGTTAAATTTTACTGACAAGGGCCTCAAGCAAATTTCAAGGGGGGTACAAACTTATAATTTTACTACCTGGCTAAGTGTCTGATTGGTAACAAAGTTTTTTTTTTGGTGGGAGTCAGCATGCTTAGACAGTTAGTTCCTAAATGCATCGTTCATTTGATGTGCTTCCAATAAATCAATAAGTATATGCTCAGTAGTGCATTTTTTCTTTATTTAAGTCTTTATTTAACTTGCACCCAAATATCCAGTTGAATTGAAGTTAAGCACAGCTTATGCTGCCCCATAGGTGCACTAGTAATCACAGCCTCGAGTGTCGCACATAATTCAAAGAGCCTATAATGCAAAGCTGGTTATGTGCAACGAGATGACCACTACACTCACTCACTCACTATATAGTGTTCGCTACATAGAACACTCACAAGGGGATGAGGGCAGACGGCGGTTGATGCATTTCAGACACCAGGATACTATGCTGCTACATAATCATGCACCAGATATTTATCTCTATCACATAAACAAACAGCAGAACATGGACCCCAACTTTTCTATTTTGGGATGAGTACACATTGTAACTGACATATGCCTTCATGACGTTGAAATAAAAAAATTCAACATAACTTCACACACAAATCTGTGCCCACTTAACTTTTTTTTCTAACAAATTTGACTGTACTGTATCCACCTACGCCAGCATGATGGGGACTGCAGCTGTAACTATGGTATTTTAAACTAATCTTCGATATTCTGTATAAATTGTGTATTAACGTCACCCACGTAATGCATTCAAATGCTTTAATATAAGCTTTTGTTTTTAGCAGCAGTAGCCCTGGCACTGCTGTTACAGCTGACATGCACGTATCTCATAAGCCAGCTTATTAACAACACTTAACAGTTACAATTCAGCCTGAGCAAAGTTTCTACAACATGGTTCCGACACTCACATGACAGGCCGAAATGCATGATGGTCTAAGTGGACTGATGTAGGGTACAGCTTCCGTGCACTACATTTTGGTGTGCTTCATGCTGATTTGTAGTGCGCTATATTGAGTGGATGAGATCGACAGTTAAGAATTTGAACAAAACTACAAAATGGCCAATTTATTACATGGTGGACCACGTGGTGGGAACGTGGAGATTCCGGACACCTCAGTCGGAACGCTGCTTTGTCACTGGCCTGATCTGCCTGCACCCACACTCTTTTCTGTTAAGTTGACTGGAACTCATCTGACCCACAGGTCGACCCGCTCATCACTACTGCCCAGATAGTTGCTAATGTGGATTTTTCTTTAGCAAGCAACCTGCTAGAATATAAAACATATTTATGATCCACTTGATTTATAATTCCTAATTAAATGCCATCCCTTTTGCAAGCTTCTATCTGTTATATACCCTTATTTTATCCAAATTAATGTTAATTATTACTGTACTGCTTTTTTGTTTTTACCTTCATCATCTGTCACATTATCCAGCAGGCCGATAATGTTCAGGTGCTTTGGCGTGGAGACTGACAGGGACAGCACATCACCAATGGCCTCGTGGAAACCAGGGTTGGCTCCCTTACGGAAGCTGACAGGCTGGTCTTTGTACTGCAGGTAGTACTCAATGTGGCCCATCTCATGGTGCACGGTGAAGAGTTGCTCCATGGTCACTGTGGTGCATTGTTTGATCCTACAGGGTGAGCATGAGCACCACATGGGTCAAAGAGTTTTTACACATTTCTGCTTCCTGTTGAGCGACATAGACCTCCGCTTGCTGCTCCTCACCTAAAGTCCTTCCGGTTGTAGAAGTCCCAGGCAGAAGCGTGGCACACCACCTCACGCCCATCTGATGGCTTCTCCAGCATGGAGCCACTCCAGAACTCCCTGGGCATTTCTTTTAGGCCTAATGATGTGAAGAACTCCTCTGAGACACTGAACATACGGATGGCATCCCAGTTCTGCGAAGAGAGGGAGAAAATACCTTACTATACATTGCTAGCAACAGAAAGACTACTCCATGCTGAAAATGGCGTGAAATACCCGAGTGCAACCCAAGCATTCATACATTTTGTTTGGGTTTTCATCTACCTAATAACTATCAAAAATCTGGATGAATGTCAATATAATACAGCACAATCCCAATTTAATAGCACATTGAAAAATAGTCAGAAATTGCTTGTTATATAGAAAATATAATAATATCCCTGCTAGCAATTTATTTTACACTTTGACCCTTATGTAGCTGATCATGCTGTTGAAGCTCCTCTTGTCCTTTGCTCACTTGGCGCTG
This sequence comes from Mormyrops attenuatus, assembly GCA_026777985.1. Classification (NCBI taxonomy): domain Eukaryota; kingdom Metazoa; phylum Chordata; class Actinopteri; order Osteoglossiformes; family Mormyridae; genus Mormyrops; species Mormyrops attenuatus. The sequence goes on along the minus strand of JAODKC010000095.1, from coordinate 30,121,431 downwards.
GGGTCTTCCCAGATACAAATGCAGGCTCTTAACTATTTTGCGGAGCCATATATACACCTACTTGTGCTATCATAGCGTCAGTCACGTCTACATTGGCCTTTCCAGGGAAGGGGATCATCATATCATAGATGTTGTTCCAAGTCTGTGCCCACATGTTACCTAAATAAACAAAATGTAGTTCAGAAGAGGACCCATCACACAGATGCCTCTGTGTACCTTCTTATTGCAATTTATAGTACAACATTGATGTCAAATTAAATTCCTGTAATCCCAAATTGGTGCATTGATTGGCATGATCTGTTTCCATCAGGCAGATGGAACTAGACCTCTCGGCATGGGCTACCTAAGAGGTGGGCCGGAATGGGTCCTCTGAGGTTGATGTACTTCGGACCATACTGAAGGTATAGCTTGCGGCGAACATAGGCATGCAGATTCAGGTAGAGTGGCTCCAGCTGCTTGTAAAGGTCCTCAAGGTCCTGTTCAAATGTTGGTGTCTCATACCAAGACCGCCAGTAGGCCCCAGTGTCAGCAAAGCCTGACAACAATGGAGTGGAAGAGATAAAAACTTGTGTAGACCTGAGATTCAATGCTATGTTATAGGATAAACAGAAGGTATATTACATGATATAATCACACAAGTGTGGTGGTCACATTAACAGTATGTATTATAATAAAATGTAATTATCTGCAGTTATGTGAATATGAATATTACTGCAAGAGTGATGTTAGCACTATATGTAGAAGTAATAGTACTACTACAAGTGTATTGATACTACTATCATGTCTCTCCTAACCAGAGTTGAGTAATTCAGGTCCAGAGAGTAAAAGTCCAGACCAAGATTTTGTTTCAACCAACCAGTTGAGTACTCTGTCACTGTGACTTGTTATGCTCAACTGGTTGGTTGAAACAAAATCTTGGTCTGGACTTTTACTCTCTGGACCTGAATTACCCAACTCTGCTCCTAACTGACTAATTTCATACTCTGACAACAGTTCACTGTTGCTGTTACTTCATTCCCGAGAGAGTGTCAGTACTTTAAAGTTCTTACCATCCATGCGGGAGGCACTGTTGCTGAGCTCTACAAACACTGGGTATAATTCTTTCTGGGGCACCCCAGAGTTGTTGTGCCAACCCTCCCACGCATACAGCAGCTTCTTGTAGCTCCTCGAGGTTGCCATGATCTGGGTCAGCTCTGTGGGAATACATCATAAAGGACACACATGGACGCAAAGCACATGTCACCCGTGTGTCACAGTGTCTCAGCCAAAGAATGGCTTTTCTTCCCCCTTCATAAATAAGACATCAACACTATTTTTCAACCTGAAGGATGATCCATTTCACTGACACAAAGATGCACACATGCTGTATGATGTAATCTCTGGTCATTTAAACACATCTGCTCTAATCTGCCTGCAGGACAGTGTTTCATCAGGAAAAGCAGACTCACATCCCGACTCATGAGTGTCACATCATGAGTAATGCAGGTGTCACACTACACCAGAATAAAAAGACCCCTGAACCCATATTTACACACAAAAGGTAACAGATGTACGTGACACATGTACTTACTTGGAGATAATTTAAATGATGTTGACTTTATAACTGGCTTCATAAATAACACCGGGTATGAAAGAGGCTAAATATGTTATATGCAATTATTTTTAGGATAGTTCCTATTTCACAAAAAGGCTAAATGTCAGAACTCCAGATGGCTTCTAGATAGGGCCAAAACTAGATTGGATACTGTACACACAAAAAGTTAATATCAATTTCAACACTGCCAGAAGAGCAAAGCAAGGCTATGGGACAGACGTCTTAAAATCTAAAAACATCCGATCAGACAATCGGATTTTATTTTTCTTTATGGAGCAGCATGTGGAATTAGAAGCTTTCCTTTCCCCACACACAATGTCAACACAAGGCCTGTTGTAAATATTCAACGCAAATATTCCCACAGCACTGCTGTAATACAGTCTCAACATTCTGCCCTGTTAAAAAAGTCCAGCAACATGCATCGGGTGTGAAAGGCATATAATGTCAGCATTGTGCACTAGGCAGCCTTGAACTACCCTGCAGTACAATGTACATTGTCAAGGATTGGCTATAGGAAACAAGACAGAGGCAGAGAAAAAGTCCATTTCTTGGAAAAACCTATTTCTCAGCAGGGACTGTTGTTTGTTATTATTATCATTTCATATGCTATGTTGTAGCCGCACCAGTGGCTGGTACTAAGACCCCACGATGGGAGAAGTGAAACTTTGTTACCCAGCTGGGTGGGAACACTGTGTGCTGTCAGTCATTGACTTTTTTAACCCCAAGAGGTCCAGCAATCTAACCAATGAGAAGCAGCCTTTGACCAGTCAGGGACTGAAAGCACAAGATAATCCCACTGCATTTTTCCAATCACTACAAAGACCCTGGGGGACTCCCTGTTTACTCTGGCACATTTTCAAAAGAGGAAAAGAAACATGTGCGGTGACTTTATATTTGCAATATTCTGTTCAAATGCATTAAATGCAATTGTTTGAATCTATTTGTTCTAAGTAACTTTAGTGTATAGAGAAACAGACATCACAACAAATCCTGGTAAAGGTATTTTTGTTTATTTAGTACGCTATATCCTAAATTTTTGCTAAATCTTGGGACATCGTAATTGAATAACATTAAATATTGTATTAAATATTAAATATTGCTAAAATATTGTACTTAACGTAATTAATAACATATCGAAAGAATGACCCTTTGCAGTACCTGACGTTCTTTTTGTGTCCTCTATGCTCTCACTCTACTTTTCAAATCCTTTCTCCTGGGAAACCAAAGTAATTTTCTTTTTCCTGTTTTTTACTTCACTGTAGATTCAACTTTCCTGGTCTGCCTGCATTTAAGGGCTTTGAAGCCTATCATCGCTTCTAATCTACTTCTCCTGCTGTTAGATAGCAGAACCATTCATCCCCTCCGAAGAATCCACTCCACACATATACCCAAAGAAGGTGGATCATTCAACCAGTTAGGCCTTTTAATGCATCATTTGAGCAAACATCAGGTCATAAAATGCCTCGTAAATATTATTATTCACAAAATGGCTTTCTCCTTATTCGGTCACGTTGTGCAGCAGAGACCAGAGTAAACTGCCGAAAATGCCTATTACTGTAACATCTAACTCTATCACGAAGATGGTTAACACTGAATCTTCTGAATTTATGTTAAAAGCCCAAGATGTGATATAGATGTGACACATGTACAGTACATAACTGGAGATAACAGATAAGTCATGGATACAGAGAAAATATATGGTTTGAATGTGTGCTGTAGTTTCAGATACTGGGTTTAGGATTATGTACAGTAAATAAAAAGTATCCAACATGTGTACTCATGCGGCAGTAACATTCCGTGTTTTTTTCATAATATGAGCTATGCTGATTTCCTCAGTTTTTAGCTGCTGCTTGCAGTGAGACGGTAAGCCTATGCTGGTGCAGCTGCAGCTGAAACGTCAGAGCTGCAGAAGGCAACGTGCTCACCTGGCTCCAGCGACCAGCATTTGGACTCCCCAGGTGGGCAGACTTTGGCTGTGGAGTATATGTTGTCCATCTTGCTCAGAATGCTATTGTACTGAAAAATATCAGCCATTAATCTGTATATTTACATATCGTAAGCATTGTCTTCTGTACATGTAATCATGTATGTGTCTCAGGAAACAGCACACCCTGAAATAGTGCATAACAGATTTAGATATAGAAAACCTTGAAAAACACAGAATTCTGTCACTTCCCCTGGGAATGGATTAGAGAGCTGTATGAGCATATATTCGTATATATACAGACTAACCTGCTCTCTGTCTGCTTGTTGCAGATTAGCAGGTCCCAGAATACGGATCCCCTGGATAATTTTCTTCAATTGGGGGTCCTCAAAAGACGCCAACACCGTATCATTAAATAACTCTTTAGCATTAATTCCCCAGACTTCTGTGAAGTTCTGCTCTTTCATGGATGCTTCAACCTGTGGGAATAGTGCAGGTGGTAATACAAACATACATACCTCACAAGGAGAGCTTTAAAAACACAAATCTGTCATACTTGTGGCTATAAGTAAGACCAGGGAACTGAATTCAGACAAAGAAATCCCTGGTACATAATATACTGTATATAAAAATCAAATAGGTTTTTCTGTTGTTCCCGCACCTTGGAACAACCGTATTGTTCATGAAAAATCCCAAATATTCAAACAAATCCACCAAATTCATCTTTCCTCATGTAAAGACCAACACTGCAAATACTGGGATCATTATCATTATCTGGTGTCAGCACAGGTGCTGAGGTAGACCAGCTGTCAGGTGCAGAATAAGCAGAACAGAATGAAAGGCCAGGTAGCCCGAACAGAAATTCCCCTGCAGCAGTGTGGCTCCCTCCCTCCGGGCTGCATAAGACAGGTGTGTCTGTGCAGTGGTGTGCAGTGGATGACTGAGAGCGCAGCGCAAGGACTCTGGGCCTCAATGCATTTGACTCTTACATCATACTGACTTAACAGGCACTGTACATTCACCCATTTGCATTCAAAGTCTAGAAGGGTGAGGTACTGTAATTAGAGGTCTGTGACCCTACGGGCTCAGTGGGCCCTGACAAAGTACTGAGTTTTGGGCCAGGTACGGGTCAGTATTTTATGTTCAACTCCAGTCTTGGGTTAGTTTTTTTATGCATGTTGTTTTTTTATGTGAATAGCTTTTTGCACTTCCTGGGTCCTTTGCTCATTTGCACTTTCCATACCCCAGCACCCATCCAAACCCCCCGCCACTCCCTTTCTCTCTCATCTACCAGCTACCTAGCAAACATCCAACTAGCAATGAAAGAAATACAGAAAAATATCACAAATGTCTCCCTATATGTGTATGACTAATATTTCCACAGTTTCAGGTTTCGTTTCAGGTTCAGGTTTTAGATTTACTAATATTCAGACCAAGCTGGGTTTAGTTTCTTCGATCTTGGGACGGGCCGAGCTCGGGTTTTAATTTCAGGCCCATACAGAACTCTAACTATAATACAGCGAGTAACTGGAGTAATGGCTAGGAACTGGTTTAAACTGATCACTTGTGTCCTTATTGAACACCACCCCGTTAATAACGAGGTCTCAGGTGGTACGGCCCATCCCGGTGGCCTGGAAACCAAGCCATGGCAATAATTTGGCCTCCCAGGTTTTCCAGCCCCTAAATTTGTCACAGTGTGAGGAGGCCCTTGCTGGGCAGTTATGCGGCTCCTCGACGTGACCCGATAAGGCGGAGACGGCAGACCTCATGTGTCTCTGTCAGAGGCGCCCCTAATGCATCTCAGGAACTGCCAATCAGAAAACAGCGCCTGGTGCCCCTTTGCCTGGCAGGTGGACACCTTCTGGACCACAATATGTTTGTTCAGACACCTTATCTGCTCGTTTTCCACAGGTCCCACAGGGGAAATGGGAAGTTAGTGACGCATTTTCAAAGCAACTCTGACCTCTCTAGCAGCAGAGAAGATAAGAAGGCTACTGTAATGAAAGAGATGTATTATACAGGTTACAAGCCTGGATCCTCAAAGTTACCTTCTCGGGGCCACATCTTAACACACTCTGTTTGCACTTCCTGGCTGATTTCACAATCACATTTATCCAATGCGAACTCATGTTCTAAAGGTGATATGACAGTTTTCTTTTCTGGGTTCACATAAATATTTACTTAGAGGATTAACCATGATCTCCTGGGCATTAATCTTCCTTGGCCATGTTTATGTAATGTTAGATTCATAAAAAGAAAATGCCATTTCAGGGAGTGGTAGTGTTCATTTGGTGAGTGAAAAAAACACTATGTACAGATGTATAGTATAGGGAAGTTACTATTACAAGCTGCATAACAGATCTGCAGATACCCTATTGTGTCACTTTACAGAGCTCTGTCTTTACACACTGTTAAACATATTGATCATAATGTTGCTTATAATGCATATCTAAAAAGATGACTAGGTTGACAAGACCCAGTTTATTACTGTCCCCAGATGAGTTGAAGATATACATTTTGTCAAACTGATATTTTTTTCACAAAATCCAAATAATCTGACTAGTTAATGGGCAGGCTTATTGTGTGACCTTTCAAAACTGAGTCCTTGTGGGTCCTGACACAGAATCACATGATACAGTGGAAAGAAAAATGGACTTTATTTGGGTACTGGACTGTAAACTAGTTTAACAAAATAGTGTGAAGGAATGAAAACAACTGACAGCTGTTTCAGCACAAAGGAAAATATGGCGCATTTTAAGCTACTACTAGGTAGAGGCTCAGACACGAGGGTCTAGGTGAGTTGCCATTCCCATGGAGTTTTGTATTGTATTGTAATGTATTATACAGTTTCTTTTGGGCATATGTAGAGTGTATACTATTGTACAGTTGTTATACGTACAGTTTGCATTTATTTAATGTACTACACTGCCGATCGGAACTCATGACCCACGATTTTCACTCACTAGTTCACTTGTTCTAGTGATGTGACAATGAAAGTGATTTGATTTGATTTGAAAATGAGACTATTCTAGAACGTTTTACAGGGCTGTCAGTAAGGCCCAGGTGAAGCAGGTGTGGCTCATCACCTGACTTCTGTCACCCCAGGGTGTCCCTGCCTTGTGATCTTACACAATTTCTCATTTTTTCTATTTCGGGGCATCATTACTGCTCTGCCCCTTATACTAGTGAAACACCCAAAGGCTCTCTGAAAGACCCATTTTCAGATCATTAATCCTTTGACCAAAATCATAGTTCCAGATCCATTGTTTGGCTGCCGCATGGTAAAATGAGTATCTACGGGCCACAGGCTAAACATAGAATTTGATGGATCTTTTAAAATTTAATAAGCAAGAAAAATAGGCTGAATGCTCCATGCAGAGTTCCAGAGGTACTGTAGGAAGTGAGGCAGCATTTCATTTGGAAGCTCTGGCGTAATGAATGACTAATGCTTGCATAGACTTCTTCATAAATGTAATTAGATACACCCTTGTTCTGTATGGTTTAGTTTGTCTTTCAAAAAGTAGAACCGACACTTTATGTAGGGCCATTGAAATCCGATACCTGAAATGTATGAGTGCTTGTGTAGTGATTCAGAAGAAGTGGAAGACACTGACAGAGCATATTGAAGGGCTATGCTTCTTGTGTGACAGCTGCGTGACCGCTCTGACTTCAGCACTGCTGCCAGTACATCGAGCAAACCCAGTGTACGATAGTTCTCTTACGATAGATCTCTTACGATAGATCTCTTACAGAAGACTTTTACTGCTGGTCACATCTGTGAGAATTGATACCGTAATGCATCTTCCAGTGTGCATTGTCTGAGTATTCTGGTGCCCATTTCTCATGCTTCTGAAATTTACATTAGCAATAAGTATTTGTGAAAACCTTGTGTGTGGTTCAGCCAGCCAAACTAGCTGTGCCCACAGGTCAGGGCAAGTAATCTGCACCTTTCCTGCTAGCTGTGCTGCCTTTTCGGAATCCCAGATTTACTCAGACACTCTCTGGCATCACACATGAGAATTGCAGCGCTGTTTTTATCACACGGTAGCGCCATCCCCGCCATCCAAATCGCCGATGTGCCGTCGCACTTCGTGCCACCTGTCCGCCATCAGTCACCTTTTGCCCTGAGAGTGAGCTTCTGCCGCGTTGCCCACCGCCTGCCTAAACAAATGCTGCCCGGTGCTCACACCTCAGCAGCTGAGATACTATCTGGGGAAGGTTTTGAAGTGCACAAGCCTCATTACCCTGGGATGAATAGGCTCGGCCGTTTGGAATGTCAGCGGCGGGCTAAAACTGTCGCTACGATTTGTGAACCTCAGCGAGCATGATCGGGAAGCCAGCTGTCTGGATCACTGTGTCATTGGCTGCTGAAGTTGATCCTTGTCTATCAAGTGAGTATAAGCTCATGGAGTAATAGCACAGAGACCTGCTTGTATATATGTTGGCGTGTGTGAGGGGTCTTCCAGGATTTGCTCTGGCTAACAGTCTTAGTGATCCTTACCTGTTTTTTGGAGTTGTAGTCTGTCAGGTTTGTGTTGTATGTCCAGCTGGCACTAGTGCTGAAGAATAAGACCTCTTCAGCGGTGGTGTTGTAGTCATCTACAAATTGCTTCGCCCCCTCCTCTGTGCTGAGGTACGTCCTTGGGCTCCACTCCGTGGGCAAAGCAAGTGTCGCTCCAAGGAGGGCTGCTAACACTGCTAGCCAGAGCATGCTGGCCCAAAGCTGTCCCACCAGAAGGGCAAAAAAGTACTACAAAAACTCAATGAAAAAGAAGGAGGTTTGGGAAGAGTTGTGCCTCTGTGAATTACCCTCTGCTGGCTCCTCTGCTTCCTTCCTTTTCCCGTGTCTCAGAAATGCTGATCAGTCACTGCAAGCTTCTTTTTAAGTGCCAGTTTAACCCAGCCCACAGTCTCTGCAGCCTTCCCCTCACGAGTTTACAGCATACCCCATGCACATTGTACAGTATGTTTCTCTCCCTCTCTTTCTCTCTGCCTTGCTCACTCTCACGCTTTACCTGGCCACCACTCCTCTCCTTCCAGGTTTCTCAGCAGTAGAACAAAAACAGCTTGCAAATGATCACTTCTCGTTTGGCTGGGAGCTGAAACTGTTGCAGAGAAGCTTCACACGCCACCGGTCGCCAAGGGACTGGCGTCTAGTCTGCCTCACACGCCGCAGGGCTGGAGGAGACGAACAAGACACAACCGGTGTGAGAAAGAAGGATCAGAGGGTGAGGGGAGATTGAGGGAGGGGAGGGAGAGAGAGACGGAGGGAGAGAAAGAGAGAGAGAGGTAATTTGTGGGAGAGGGGATTCAGAGAAACAAAAGTAAACGAGCCTGACATCTATCTTTCACCCTCATGATTCTCAGTCCGGAACTCCTTGAATCGTTTGTGCATTTTTAATTAATCAGTGGACATGACGGATCTTATCAAAATTAATTTAACTGTACTCTGTTCACAAGCATTCTGAAGCCGAATTTGAGAGCAAAATCGATATAACAGGTTTATTGAAATTATACCTTTCTTTTCTGTCTAAAGCAGGCACCCTTAAAGTAGGTACATCATCTCCAAAACTAATTGTTGCCATTAATTAATTATTGTTTAAAGGCAGCCACAGCCAAAAAGAGTAAAATGATGCTGTAGTTGAAAGGGATCCTGTAGTATTTGGCTTGGACTGTTGGGTCGGGGTTACTGAAAGCTGCAATCTCACTCAGCAGGAAATGGACCTTTTGGTATTTGCAGATACAGAGCTCTTGCAGAGCAAAGGCGAGGAGACACATTCACGCCAGCCTCCCGCCGATCTTTTCCACGCAGGGTTTGTGTTCTCCATGGAGACCCTTCCCAGAATCCTTCAGTGTCACTCAGGGGGAACAAGAGGCCTACACCAGGTGGTCAACAGGGCTGGAGGATTCAGTGAAAAGTATGGTGCTCACCTATATGTTTTCAGGGCAAGCAGTGGAGGGGGACACTGGTAAGGAGAGAAAGGATTGAGAAGCAGAGAGAGAGAGAGAGAAGTAACATTACAATCATGCTAAAGTTCAACACTCAGACACAGCAGGGGCACTGTGTAGCAGCCAATAATGTACTAACTGTCAATAATGTAATAACACGCCAATAACATAATTTTCTCAGTTCCTAATGTACTAAAAGTCGATAATGTAATAATTAGCAAATGATGTAAAAACCTATTACATTATCAGGAAAAAAAATTATATTATTTGTTCAAAAAATGCTTTAGATTATTGGCCAGTTATTACATTATCGACTTTTATTACATAAGCATGGAAAAAATATCGCTTTACTATTGTAGTTATGTTATTGGCTGCTATAACTGTAACAGTGTTGTTTGTGTGTTTGACAGTTACAAGTTTCTGCTAATTTTTTCCACATAGGCAAACATCTTTTTAATCAATACACAACTGCACATGCTCAGCTGATTTTAATCTTCTTCTGTCTTTATGTATTTAAACTTCTATTAAAACTGCCCACCATGTGTATTTCAGTCATGAGCAGTATAATGTGAAACAGAATATCCTCTTTTGAGCCTGGTCTCTATATACACATGTTTAAGCAAAGCAAATTTTTTTTATTTTATTTTAATGGCATACATGAGACCCAGTGAAATCAATATCCAATGCTGAGCAACGATGTCAATGTTAGATTTAATTAGAAACACTTTCCACAAAACAAATGGATCACATGTGTGGGGGTTTCTGCATAGCTGAGGCTCACACTTTGGCTGCACACTCAGAGGTGGTGTATGGAGAGTCATTATGGGCTCCAAGACCAAGAGCTGCTCTATGAATAGCAGAACTCACAGCCCTTTCCAGCAGCTTAAACCAAACCTGAGAGCAAGGCCGTGCTGGAGTCTGTAAGCACTGTGGTCCACACTCTCCCCATCGCGGGATCCTCACTAGCCTTGTCCCCCATAATCCTCAAAACACAAATAGCATCCATTCCCTGAAAGATAACAACAAGCTTGAGTCAAAATCAATCCATATGCATCACACTCTTTTTTTTAGCATGACAGTTCATAACATCCACAGGAAAAGGGAATTACATACATAATATTTATAATTAATATAAATGTTTACAAATAAATGTTGGTCACAAGATGAATATAACTGGCAATCAACAATTCCCCAAACACCAAAACTGGAAAACATTAAAATGATTTTTTAATTAGATTTATTTTCAGCTTTCTTAAGGAGACCATCCTTTAAAAAAAATCTTTAAAAGTAATAACAATAAAACAGATGTCCTTTGGTGATAAATGTTGGTTCTGGGATCTCAGAAACAGCCACTATCTGGGGATTGTCAGATCCTTCTGTGTCTAGAGCAGCGGTTCACAATCCTGTTCCTGCCTCCCCCCACGAGAATCTATTTATTCCAGCCCACACTGCTTTCAACCTGCCACACTCATTACTAGCCTATTAAGGACCATATAAGCCTGATTAAGGTAGGGTTAGAATGAAAACATTATTTAGGGTGCCAGGAACAGGATTGAGAACCTTTGGTCTAGAGAATCCACTTCAGCCTCCAGAACAACTTCAATGTGTTATGCATTGAGGGATACCTTTTTGCGCTTGTGGCTTTAACTTTACCTTTAATCAACCTGGTTGTTCTCCTCTGACCTCTCTCCTTAATAAAGTGTTTTTCCCACAGCATAAACATAAATGCTTTATGGTACAATATACAAAAACATCCAGTCAGCTGCAGTCCTGTGGGAGAAAACACTTTGTTAAGGAGAGAGGTCAGAGGAGAACAGCCAGGCTTATTAAAGGTAAAGTTAAAGCCACAAGCGCAGAAAAAGAGTCGGATACGTCAATAGTGTGCAGAAAGGTATCTCTCAGTGCATAACGCATTAAGTATTGACGTGATTCTAGTGGATAAAGTGGATCCTACTGGTACTACGTAAGGGTTCCTAATAAAGCAGAGACTGAGTATGAAACAGTAGCAGTGAATGTGTAGTGACTGTCCTGAAAGGGAGAGTCAGGTGACTGAGTTTCGGCTGCTTAGTAAGTCCTCCTGTCCCCCATTGGCTGTGACGGGTATAAATCGACATGTTCTGTTTTCCGTCCCCTTCCGTAACCTGGAAGCAGCTGCACCCCTAAACCCAGAAAGCCCTCAGGCCTGACAAGCCCCCCCTTTGTCTCTCTCCACTGGGCTTGCTTTGCTTTTCAGTTCCCACCGAAAGCGGAGTTCTCTTTCCCCTCTTGTGTGCTGTCATTCGCATTCCTACCCCACCCGGTCCCCCTGTGAAAGCTGTTTTCCCTGAATAAGGATCCCGTTCCCAGCCCAGCCTGCTGTCACACGGTTCGGCCCCAAACAGACACAGAGGCATGGAATAAAAGAAGGGTATGCTTCCAAACTCATCTGTAGCCAAAATAATAATATAATTTTTTAATCATCCGTGACTTTGTACGGGATAAATGGTTACAGAAAATGAATGAATGAGCATTTGCAATAAAAACAAATCTCAAATCCATCATAAGGTATTATACAATGATATTGCAAAAGACAATCTATAGTCACTTTCTAAATGTAAATCTTGTGTTTGTAAATTAGTTAACATAAAGATTTAGTGAGTTGTAAACTATTCGTTATGACAATTATGAAGTGAAGTTATTGAGTTTAGATTGATACAACTCGCTTGAAATGTAACCAGAGGGTTAATAATTATACTGTTGACATTCATACTTGCTGAGTACACATGTATGTGACCTGTTTGGTCCAAGAGCTGGCTCTCCCCTTTTATCTACGGTACAAAGGTGCCTAAATAATTACAAAAGATATCTTAATCTATATAATTTACAGCTAGGAATCATTTTGTCGAAGATTGCGAACTTGCCAGGATGTGGGGGCTGACAGAACTGTGTGGAAGGGCGATGTTCCCCAACACAAACTACAAACAGCTTCTGTGATCATTTCCCTATCTGTCTTTTATAGACCCATGTTGACAGCAAGCTTCCATTTTGTCGCAGACTTTAAAATCAATGGTGATAAAGCTGAAAGGTCTTTGATAGCAGGAGAAGATATTCATTTTATAGTCTGCTTAACTTGGTAAAAGGTAGCATGGCGATTCAGTGGTGCCTCACACTTCCAGGGCTGGTGGTTTGAATACTGGCCCTGCTCTGTGTGTGAGTTTTCATGATATCCTCATGTTATACAGGTTTAAAAGCATTTCTAAATTGACCATATTGTGTCTTGCAATGGAGAAGCATCCTATCTGATCTTATCTGTTGACAACTACTGTAGCCTGTGGCCTGTACTAGGAAGCGGGGTTACTGGCTGATCGGGGTGACTTGTCGGATTTAAGGTGGTCTGGGCAAAATGTAAGTGAACGAATATGAAGTCCATTTAAACTGCGGTACCTTAAATCCGACAAGTTACACCAATAAGCCAGTAACCCCGCTTCCTAGTACAGGCCACTGGTGTTGCCTAGCAATGTTTAACTTGACAGAATGCATTTTTTTGTGCATGTTTTTCCTTCCTCATACAAATTTCCCCAATGCACCCTTTAGTTCTTACAGTAATTAACCCGGAGAGACCACATATAGCATGAACAGGTTGGTATCAAATCTAGAATGTTTGGACTGAAATTTCATATTATGCACCCTTTGTCTCCTTGTACCAGCTGCATAGTGAGTGCTGTCAGACAAAGTACTGAAGATTTTTGAACCCTTTCTTTCAATGGAGCCCATGCGTACTTCATCATACAGTTGTGGAACGATTGTCTAAAAAGTGCTTTCCTGCTTAGGATAACGTACAGTACATTGGATTAAGAGCATGGCTGTACTTCCTGAATCTCTTGTCATCCGCAATTGAAACGGGTTTGAAGTCGCTGACAGTCATTAGCTAATTCCTGATCTATTGTGTTTTGTTTTGCTGTGGTCACGGTCTTCAACATAAAGTGGCTTATAAAGCTCAAAAACCAAATGGGAGATAAATAAACAAACAAGCAAATAAATAAGATGCATTTATGCCAAGGATTTATTTATTCAGTTATGTTGAATATTTACATATAAAGAACGTTTATTTATTTAAGTCATATAGACCCTAAACCACACAGAAATTGATTTCTGAAGAAAATCCTGAAGATAAATACCTTGTCGAATCACATCCACTAAATTAAATAAAATTCATCAGTGAGAAGCACTGGCAATTCAAGACAGCAGAATCTCGTTCTCATCCCTTCTCGTAAAATGGATGTACCAATAAAGTATCCTGGTTCACCTTCTAGATCGGTCTTTGAATGCATCCTCCTCTGCACACCATCACAATGCCCCATCTCTGACCTGCTCCTGTGATTTCCTCCATTTAAATTTTAGCTCACCCCTGGAAAACACATTTGCAAATGCAATAAGTATTTGGAGAGGAAAAGTATGAACGATAGATGCCATTTCATCATGAATGCTACTGCCCCCTATAGTATCTGTACTGCAACTGCATGTTGCTCCCCATCTTCAGTGCTGGGTGCCGGTCCATGAGATTAGCTCTAACTCACACACAGCATCACTTACACATGGTATCTGACCAAAAAGCTTACCAGAATAACACATAATATTAGTTTTACATTGCATTGAATTTATATTATAATGACAAAATCCAAAAATTTCACAATTTGTGTATGATACTTTGTATGATTTATATAATACTAATGTTTGTAAAATGTGTTTGAAACTGGCATTCCATTATTGCAGGTTGTGGATAAGCTAGTGTAGACACCAGGCCTATGTGCATCTATAAAGCATGCAGTCAGTATCTTTTTATAGCAGTGCTTTCCATGAGTATTTATAAGCTGCCTGCATCTTGACTGGGGTATTATGGCCCAACGTGGCTATAATGGGAACCCTGGGTTTGTTGCATGGCATGTGTTTGTTGGCATACTTGGCAACACGTTCCCCGGATTACACCACATCTTGCAGGACTCATCAAAGCTCAACGGTGGACCGGAGGTCATGCTCTCATCACCCTGATGCAGGATAACGGGCTCAGACTGTGACATAAAACACAAAAGCGGTAGAGGAGATAGTGGACAGTTCAGTCAGGGTTAAGACCAGCCTGTCTCAGTCTGTGAGGAGGATCAATAACAGTGTCTAGGGCAATAGCATCAAAACAACCGCATTCAAAATACTATGACAATGGTCTCAGTGTTCTCTGTGAGTCCACAAGACATTCCTCTAGGTTCTCTGATATCATTCCCTCAATCCCAAAACATGATGATCTAACTGACCACTAGTGTCAATTGCAGTGTTTATGCCCAAGTGGTCAGGATAGATGGAAGCATGTAGACACACTGATATTGTTGTAAGTCATTTGGCAGCAATACAGCAAACTAGCGATGTCATAGCCTTTTCCTGGGAGGTTTCTACATTACTGTCTAAATACTATAACTACTTATAAATCATGCTGTCATGTGTTTTGTTCTTGTGCACTTTTGGCAAGTAAAAATGATGTGTTTCTAATGAACACGTCGTTATCAGAGGAACATGTGAGCTTCTCCTGTAAGGATGTCCAACCTGCTCTGCCAGGACACACAGCAGTCCCAGCCCCACTCTTCACAGCAAGGTCCTGCACTGGTGTAACCCAGAGTGTTGAAATTATCTCTGGGCTTAACATGTAACTATACTGGAAAAAAAAACTCAATGTAAAAAGCAAGCAATGTTTTTCATTTGCAAAATGAGGGCAGTTGTGTAATGTTTTACTCACTCAAAAACAAAGTACCATTTTTAACCTACTGCAATCACAACCTTCAGTATTTTCAGTAGTATTTGATGATTTGTTCAACTGGCAATAAGTATTTCTTCGCCTGGTACAGCATTATCTTAGTACTGGAGACACCGCTGTGCCATGCCAGTCAGCGGAATGGGATTTTAGATCAGCCTGATACATCCCACTCATCCCACCTGGGTTAATTCAGCCTGATGCAGGTACCATAGGTATCCCTCTCATGTTTGGGCTTGATACCCAATGCAAAAAACAAGCAGCACTTTGGGGTTGTGCCAAAAGGTACGGGGTAAATTTCCAAACTGCAGAACATGTGATGTTCATAGGAAGTACCAAATGTCCCCACAATGAGATAAAAACCTGTTATTTCGACATTGTGGAGACCACAATGGATAAGGTTAGGGTTGGGTAGGGGTTAAGGTCGTCATTGTTGGATTTAGGGCTAGGGCCAGTCCCCAAAATCATAGGAATAGATAAACGCTACTGTATCGCTGCTGTTTCCTTCTTGGTGCGTATAACTCTGTGTGTCAGTGCGTGTGTGTGTGTGTGTGTGTGTGCATGTGTGTGTGTGTGATGGCTCTTCAACTGCCTTCAGACCTGTGTTTCCTGTGACAGGCCCCAGGCCCATTGTGACCCCACACAAGATAATTAGTTAGAAGATGCTTGAAGGATGCTTACCCTCCAAGGTTAGCGCATAAGTTAATTTCCAGCAGCATTTTGATGTTCTATATTTAACTAAATAATAAATCATTAAGGCAATGTGAAAAATACTGCAGAACCTTTAATCAAATTCCTAACAAATTTTTGAAAACAATATTTGGTATTATATGACAAGTATTTCAGGGTTAGCACCTGTCCACCCCTGCTCTTCATGTCTCTCCCCCGTTTGACCAGCAGGTGTCACTGGCCAACCCGCCTTTTCACTCCCTGTCTGATAACCCTTGTGTGTAACCTTAGTTCCTTAGACTGCCTCATAGCTCGGAGGGTTGTGTGTGCGAGTAAGAGACTGTAAACCCCTTGGTTATGGGTTCATGGTTGGCTGGAGACCAGCCTCACCTCTGTCCATTATTATTTGGTTTTCTGTTTCCTTAGTGTGTATTATTTATCATTGTTTCCCTATTTTAAGTTTATTTTTTGCTTTACCCCTTGGTGTTCTGTTTTGTTTAATAAACTCCTGTCGCAAATAAATTCTTTCCACCTGCACCATGCCACACCGCCATGACACAAATATGCACAGCGATATATATAAATGAAAGATAAAAATTTAATTTTTATTTTGCTATATGATTGTTTTTTGTTAATTAAAATAGTTTTTTTATGATTTGTTATCTCACAATTATTCGAATCTATCTATATATCTATCTATCTATTTATCTATCTAATAGCTGAGTGCTAAGCCACACGTCCAGGACCCCAAACCCGACTTATTTTCAGGCAGCAGCAGGCTATTTGTGCCACTTGTGATCACTTCACCAGATGGCACATAACGCATATGTGTACTTGTGCGCTACGCCAGCTGTGGCAGCTTTTTACTGCACACAGAGCGATATTTCCAATAAAATGCCAGAGACTAACAGGCCAGCTGTAGGTGCTGCATGCGGAGAAAGCTTTGCAATATACTGCCAAAAACATCATTACTCAACATGGAGGCCAGTTGTGTTTTACTCTTCATATCTCGTTGTCTATGTACCATCCTGACAGACTGGTATTTGAACCCCACAGTTTCTAATGCTTACTGTTACACTACTTACTGCATTGTCTTTTAATACAGTGTTTCTCAACCCAGTCCTTAGGGACCCCCAGATAGTCCACGTTTTTGCTCCCTCCCAGCTCCCTGGTACAGGTCTGTTGGGAGTTGGAGGGATCGAAGATGTAGGCTGTCTGAGGGTCCCCGAGGGCTGCTTTGGGAAACACTAGTTTAACAAATCCAAGATGCTTAACTGGTCCTGCTGAAAGGCAATGCTAGCTTTCCCAAGAAATAATGCACTGTAAAAGTTTATAGTTTAACCTTAATTATCCATACTTTTACTATAAAGTTACAGTTCAACAATAAACATTTCATAGTAAAACTGTGAACTCTTGTTTTACTTTGAAGTTCATGATCACCTTTTCTGGTGTTTCATAGGTGTGACAGTGAAGTTCACAGTCAATTTCCATGCACTATGAACGTTGATGGGATTAATGATCATTTTATGTGAAGTTTTTTACAGGTCATTTAGGGTTTGTTTTAAGGCATCCAACCCATTACCAATATATTTAGCAACATTACTGTTAAAGAAACTGTTAAGCTGATAGTGAATTTGACCGTTCACAGTAGAAACAAGAATTGCGATACTGTGAAATTAACAGTTTGATTGTAAAGTACGTTATAGTAGAACCCTGAACTGTCCTTAACTGTAATATGATAAATTTCACAGAAAGTTTACAGTTCGACTGTAGATTTCACAGTAGAACCATGGAAAGTGCACCAATTCACTGCAAAAATTCATGATCGAACTGTGAAATAATTCATAGTCATAATATGAATATGCATTGTAAAAGAGTGTACATCGAAGTTTACAAATTTACTATTTTTTCTTGAGTTTACACAAACCAAGGTAATGACTACACTAAACTGAAGGCTCGCTAGCTTCTAGTATGAATTTTTCCTAATTTGATTTTACGCATATTTTTGCAAACACAATTTGCGAGTCACACATGAGGCAATCACCAAATGCTACCAAGCCCGAAAGCATATTCTGAATTTTTTAACGGCGTAGCATTGCAGGTAAAAATGTGTACTTCCTTTTTTTTTAAGAGCCAACAAAGGCCTTCTTTGTCCTTCCCAGACAGCCTTTTGTGGCCTGACAAATGTGTCATACCTGTATCCTTCTCAGTGGATGTTCTACCCTACACCAAGAGGCTGTCTTACTGCTGAAAATGTAGCCGGGGTCCATGATAGCAGGCTAACAGCGTAGCTAGATGAGTGAAAAAGGCAGCGTCGCAAAGGCTTGTAGTGTGCATCACTGCAGGAGATGGGGGACAGAACCGCAAGGCTGCTTACACGTGCATCACGTTGCGAACGTGGTTAGCCATTAAAATTCCAGCACTGTGATTTTTGCCTCCAAGCTCAGCACTAACAGCTGGCAGATGGTGCACTTATTGTACTTTGATAAAGGCAGCAGGGTTCATAATATTTCTGTGTGTGCACATGCTCAAATGGGACAGCTGGAGCTTCGGCGCAGACCTGGGACGGTTTCTGTGTGTGTGCAGCATTTTTACAGCATTTCCCTGCACAACGTCTGTCAAATCTGTAGCGGACAGTAATATGGCAGAGAGGGGCCTCATCAACGGCCAACCAACACAGCTATTGGTCCAAATCCCAGAAGGAAAAACAAACTTCCTGCCATTAGAAAACCTCTGTGAATACGGCAATTTTCCTGGAAGTTTTCCTCTGAGCGCAAACAGTAAAGTACTTGTTCTGTCTACCCCTGATGCTAATCTTTCATTACAAACCCGAATCTCAGCTACCCAGTGAAGTGTGAATTTAACAGGTTCATAAGACCGCTCTACATGTGATGGTAAAGCAAATGTAATCTGTCTACCAAACCCAAATGTCTGTAATTAGTCTTTGTGGTTTTATGTAACTAATGGCCAAGAACAGGACTGTCAGCTTTGCTCAGCTGGCTGGCATGAGATTGTCAATTCGAGGCAAGTCTGCACACACATTTACATGCATGTAACAGTTTTATTACCTTGTAAATAGTCTGTAGGGTTACTACTCCAAAGCTTTTGATGTAGCTAGTTTTAGGTTTATAATGGAATAATATAGATTTGCTGTAATATTTCTTGTGTGAGTGTGAGAGGCTGAAAGCGTGAGTGTCGCCCCAGATGCGTGAGAGCAGGCAACCCTGACCAAGAAAACCAGTTAGCTTAGTGGCATAGCTATGGAGTGAAAGAGCTGAGTTGGCGATGACAGGGCAACCCTCCTGCTCTCTTAGCGATGAGGAGTGTCGGGTCCTTGGGTAGAGGGCAGAAGCAGAGGCAGAAGAAAGCAGAAGAAGAAAGAGCTGAAGAAACGTTGTGAGAGGTAGAGAATTTGGCTTTAACTGCCACCAGCACAGCGTACACATGTGTTCTGCTCCTCATGAGCACCCGGTCTGCTCAGATACCTGTCAGCATGAGATAAAGGCACCTCTCCTGTGTAGCATATTACCCACTGCGGTGGGTGATGCAGCATGGCCAATCGGCGCTTACGGTCCTCCTGGGAGCTGGGTCTCTCAGCTGGCTGACCTGTGGGCTCTGTGAAGCTGCTCTTCTCATTTGTGACACTCAAAATGTGTGCCTCATTAGCTAAAAGTTTCCACTGAGGTCATCCCTGGGGATGGACAAGCGCCTCCCTATGCATTTTTCCCATGAGGCCTCACACTCTTGCTTATGTTTCTGCAATGCACAGAGAAATTCCTGGAGACCAGGGCACAGCACCCGTGCATGCTCATCATCAAGCAGGCTGAAACTATATCCAATATTTGATTTAATATTTTTCATGATCACTGACATTTTAGTAGTAAACAACAGCAAATAAGCTCTGAACATACTACACAGACCTATAGGTAATGAATGAACAGGAACCTGATTCTATACGAAGAGCGCTACCCACAAAATGGCAAATGTCACAACTAACAGACGAGACATTAAGATAAGTGGTTTCTGTCATGCATCAAAATGAATTTTATGGCTTTTGAAGCGTGATGCCAAAGCGCTGAGGATTTATCAGAGGCTGGTCTTTGAATTACCTTGAAAGCAGCAGGCCTAATCACTCCCGGTGCTGATATTGCGCAGGGCTCTGATGTAACGATTGCGGCTTGGTCACGGCCCAGCGCAGGGCTCTGATGTGACGATCGTGGCTCGGTTACGGCCCAGCGCAGGGCTCCGATGTGACGATCGCGGCTCGGTTACGGCCCAGCGCAGGGCCATTCTCTGCAGTGATGGGACTCTCTGAAGTGTGGAGGCCCTCTGATAGACTCTGGTCACCGTCACGCCCACGCAGCTTCATTATCACAAGGCGGCCCGCTCTGGCGCAGATAGCACCACACAGGTATGCCTACCTAATCTCTGTCTTCTCCTCCTCTGTTGACGAAATTGCCTCAGATCATTTGGTCGCTGACCCTCATGGCTTCATCTTAACTCCATGGCTGTAAATCAGAGCTGGTGCAAATGATTTTCCCTGTGTTTTTTTTCTTTTTAAAGAGGTGCTCTTCCCAATGAGCAGAATTCCATTTTGTATTCACAGGACACTCAAAGTGTCATTTCAACTCAGCAAGTCAAATTACAAAAGCAGAACATTAAAAATGTTGGTATACGCATCTCTCTCTTAAGACTGCTCCTCCTGAAGGCTTTCTGCTGTCACAAGTAGAGCCAACAAAGAAAGAACTATAGTCTATTGATTCGAAAGGAAAATCTGGTAAATATAACCACTTACCCTGGGACTCAAACTCACAAGCCCTAACTTACAAGGTCAGTGTCTTATCCATTAGAGTACCAGGGCTGTTATATGTCAGTAACCTCATATTGCCAGTTTTAAGGTTTCTTTGCTCAGTCACTGTTTGGGACTAAATAAAATCTCTGTACCTTTAGTAGTAACCCTGACATAAATTTTGGTTAGTTATGACTGCTGAGACAAATGACTTCACAAATATTACTCTCAACACATTCTGGGGATTTAAAATGTTCAGTGTCATACATGTAAAATCATTGGGAAAAGCTTTTCCTGAACTAATGTTGCTCATATAAGGCTAAAATACATATGTTCTCATGTATTCCATTCGAATAAATCAGAGATTTACGTATCTATTGCACATGAGCAACCTGTAACACGGACACAAATGAAAATAATTTTACCGATACCAAGATACTTATGAAGCATAAAATTGTCAAACGAAAACAGACATGAAAAAGACAAACTTCATGCCTGAAGCATGAAATCTTCTGTTTGTGAAATTGAGTTTTATCAGAAATGGACATTCAGGCCTCGAGGGCAACCAGCTGAGTTTGTCTTCTCGCTTTGCTGTCCAGCTCTCCCTGGTTTCCTGGCTCACGGCGTTTTTGATTGCAATTCCTTTAAGGTCGCTCACTTTACTTGTATAAAATGGGCACTGGAGACATTTTATATCCATCCATCCGTCTATTCATCTTCCATACTCCCTATCCAGTACAGGCCCAGGATGGGAACACCCTGGCAACAGTTCGAAAGCCAGCAAATTTTTGGACTGTGGGAGATAAAGCTGCAGATCCTGGATGTTCCACACACAGGGGAATAAGCAGGAATCAAACCAACCAACCTAGAGGAGTGAGGCCACCATGCACATGCAGGTTTCATAGGAAGTTTTCTGCAGTTGGTTCTCATTAAGGCCAGAGTATGACACATAAAAGCCTGTGTCGCAACTCGTGACATCTGACTCAGCAGAACGATGGGCACTGGGCATCGGAAAAGATCCGATTAAATATCAGAAATGATTTGAATTTGTGACTCAGTGTTACCTTATAGTTAGAAAACTGTTTGGTCATCAGATTAGTTTATATAGAGCCTGTACTACTGCCTGCAACAATTGTTTTTTATGCTCAGTTTACCACAAAGTAGGGGGTGCAGTAAAAATTCCTAAGAAAGCACAGAGCAGGCCATTCTATATGAGAATTAATACATTACAGAACATGGAAATCTTAGAGAACTCTATTTCTATTCCTATTTCTGGTTTTCTATAAGTTAAAATGTGGCAATCGCATAATGGAGAAAAGCAAGAGAGATGCCAAATGCACTACTGCATGATGCAATTTGGTGTGTTTCCCATTTTGCTGGAGCCAAAATGGCCATTTCTTGTTTTAACCCCAGTCCATCGTATCGTACATCCATGTGTACCCCTGTATCCAAATCCAGTGTGTTTCTCCCACACCCCCTACCTTTAAGGGGTGCTACAGAGGTGTTTTCTGGGGCCAAATCAGTGGCAGTGAATGTCACACTGGAATGAAAGAAGCAATGCACGTGTCAGAAAATCATAACCAGCTGAACACAGCACACCAACGGTTAACATACTCCACACGCAGTGGAGCACGCCCTTCCATAATTCATCATAACATATAAAAAGCTTGGACTTTCAATAACATATGTAACTCTCTTCTGAAGAAGTTTGTGTGAGATTTATATGGTTCTACCTACCGTATGGTACAAAAAATTGCCATGCCCCGCCTGTCCAGACCTCTCGTGACCACGCCCCCCTCGTTAACCTCGTGTGGATTCCCCGTGTTCACCAGCTGTTTCCTGTTGTTGTCATTATGTATTTGTTCCGCGTTTCAGTTTGTATCCCCAGTCTGGTCATTGTAGTGTCAACCTAATGTTGCGTGCTCCCAGTGTCCTGTGTTCTAAATAAACCCTTCGATTCTGATCCTTCGTCTGCCTGTCCCTGCTTCCGTGATTGGCGAGCGTGACAAAAATGATAAGAATCACTGACTAATTTGTTTGGACTTATGTTCTGAGTAAAACACCACATATATCCATCTTAAAGAGAATAATGGTCTCAAATGGTCTTTAAATGGGTAGAATAGTAATCTTTTATTCGGCGAGCGTGACAGAATGACCGGACTCCCCGAAAAGACGCCTCACCTAACGGAGGCTGAGTATTTCGGTTTGGTGGCTGAGGCATTATATTGGCTCAACCAGCCAGATATTCAGGAGGATCCCGCTGCCTGAGCTCTTGCCGTCTGGACGAGAAGCCTCCTGGAATCGATATCACTGTTTACCGACCCGAACCTTACAGAGGAAGTATGGCAGAACCTGCTACAGCTGCGGAGCGGGGTGGCTGAGACCATGCTCAGGCAGGTGGCCCTCCACAGGAGATATCGCTGTGCCTGAGGTCCCTGCTGCCCCTTCCCCTGAGGTGACGCCTCCTGTGGTCACTGTGCCTCCTGCTGCGCCCGAGGCCCCTGCTGCGCCCGAGGCCCCTGCCCCTGTCCCCGAGGAGGTCTCAGACTGCCGGATTGCCAGACCGCCACTCCTCCCTCCATAGTGGAGTTGGAGGAGGAGCTTGAGTGGGACCCCTTGGGGATCTCCCTGACCACCCCAGTGCCTTCCCCAGTGACTCCCCCGGCGACTCCATCACCATGGCAGGGCAGATCCCGGCTGGGTCCCCACCTTTCGGTGTCCCGAAGAGGGAAAGGACATTGGCGCAGGGGTCGGGTCCTGCCCGCCCTGCCCCCTGGCTTCCCGTTTCCCCCAGCCCTTCGCCTCCTTGCCCCCTGTCTTTGTGCCCCTTGTGTTTGTTCCCCGTCCCTCTGTGCCTTCTGGTCCCTTTGTGCCCCCTGTGTTCGCACCCCGTCCCTCTGTGCCTTTGTTCCCTTCAGGTCCCTTCGTGCCTCCTGAGGGTGTGTCCCCTGGTATTACCCGTCGTTGTCCCTTTCCTTGGGTTGTGTGTTCCCTTTTTTGGTGCCCCTGTGTTTCTCTGCGTTCCAGGTGGTTTGTCGTTTGTTGTCTGAGTTGGTTTCCTTGTGCATGTTCTGCGAGTCTGTGCTGTTCCCCATGGTGTGTTGTTGTTTTTGTCTTCCCAGGTTTCGTCGTGTCCTTCGTCTTGTCTCCTTGCTCCCTGAAGTGCGCGCCTTTGAGGGGGGGGGGGTACTTTTATGCCCCGCCCGTCCAGACCTCTCGTGACCATGCCCCCCTCGTTATCCTTGTGCGGATTCCCCATGTTTACCAGCTGTTTCCTGTTGTTGTCATTATGTATTTGTTCCGCGTTTCAGTTTGTATCCCCAGTCTGGTCATTGTAGTGTCAACCTAATGTTGCGTGCTCCCAGTGTCCTGTGTTCTAAATAAACCCTTCGATTCTGATCCTTCGTCTGCCTGTCCCTGCTTCCGTTATTGGCGAACGTGACAAAAATGATAAGAATCACTGACTAATTTGTTTGGGCTGATGTTCTTAGTAAAACACCACATATATCCATCTAAAAGAGAATAATGGTCTCAAATGGCCTTTAAATGGGTAGAATACTAATAATCTTTTATGAGTGTGTTGATTTGTGGCTAATCAGCAGCAAATGGTTGTTCTGCTCCAAAACCTTGGCTACATTCTGTAATATTAATAAATTGTTTATCTTTTATAGTAGCATTCTTGTAACTTTGATAACCAAATAAAAACACTACGTTCACATTTTATCGTCTTTGTAAGACTGCATATAGCAAAAACAACAGCGCCCTCTGTTGGATGCCAAAGTACAGAAAATATAACATTCAACCGTATTTTACATTTTCTTGTGCAGCATTTTAAGTTTACTTACGTTTCACGTAAATTTACACTTACACTAAATATAATTGGGAACAATCTGTTAAAACAGATAAAAAATTCTGCAATACAGTAGTATTGTAATGTATTATAAGGTTAATTTCTATGCAGTGTTTTGATAAATCAGATCGGGTTGAGTAAGGGGAATACTAGAGCCCTGTTTTCAGCTGTTAATAATGTTTTTAGGCCACCGGATGTTTTGCAGTCTAATTTTTATTCCACCGTACAATGTAATATCTTTAGTGATTTCTTTAATTCTAAGATCGATAACAGCTATCAGAAATATATCTATAGCGTAAATACTGCTCATTGTTCTTTAAGTCATGTTTCTTGTAAGCCACCCTTTTGTTTTCTTCTTTTAAGCTTCCGTTTCTGATCTTATTCAAAAATCAAAATCTTCTACCTGTCAGCTTGACCCTATCTCTACACACCTGGTAAGCGCGTGTGCGAATCTTTCTTCCAGTAAAATCCCGTTACAGCGTCTATATCGTCTATGACGGACGAGGTCCGATGGTCCCGGCTGTGCGCCTTTACGAACATGCAGAAAAAGCACCGGATATAGCGGACTCGCATTTAACGGAATTTCGCTTATAACGGACAAACAATTTGGTCCCAGGGCCGCTTTTGGCTGTAGTTTTGTTCGGCTATAACGGACATGCAGGCTCCGTCTACAAGGCACGTGGCGTGCCGGTGATATCCAGTGCCGATACGTAGTCGGGATTATTATTTTTTTTATTGTTATTTTTTTCATAATAACTTCCTTTTTAATATAATCAGTCTTATTCTTCCATACAAAATTAAGCAACTGTTTGTCAATTTCTTTACATACATTACTGTCAAGATGTAAAGACTGTGCAACATAGGTCAAACGTGAGATCCCTTCTGCCTTTGAAACTAGGACCCTACCCTTTAATGACAGGCCCCTCAATAGCCACTGATTCAGTATTTTTTAAGTTTTTTGAATAACAGGGTCAAAGTTTAAGGAACTTCTTTTATATTTGTCTTTAGTGATAGTAACTCCTAAGTAAACAATATCTGTCTTAATTGGGATATTACAAAAATAAGATTCAGAGCAGTCTTTGATAGCCATAAGTTCACATTTATTCCAGATGTTTGGAGAATTCATGTATGACTTCAATCGCTAGAGGAATCTACTTCTCATCCTGTAAGAAAATAGTAGTATCATCAGCTAATTGGGTTACAATCAATTTTCTGTCCAATATTGAGAGGCCTTTTAAAGTACTAGCCCTTATATGGTAAGCAAGAAGTTGACTGACTAATAAAAAAAGATATAGAGAAACTGGACAACCCTGTCTGATTCCTCTCGATATGTCAAAACCTTGGGAAGTACCCCTTACAAGTTTTACAGAGCTGTTATTATTATTATAAAGAGTTTTGATAGCTGCTGAAAAGTAATTTCCAAAACCGAATTTCCTCAGTGTATCAAAAATGAACTGATGTTCCACAGAATTGAAGGCCTTATAGAAATCAACAAAAAGAATAAAACCATTATCATTAAAGACTTCTGGGTAGTCTAAAATATCCAAAACCAGTCTTATATTATTTGCTATATGTCTATCCTTCATAAAGGCCGATTGTGTTTCCTCAATTATTGAATTTAAGGTCAACTTAAGCCTTCCAGCTAATATCAATGCAATATCTTATAGTCATTGTTTAATAAAGTGATTGGACACCAGTTGTCTAAATAAAGTTTATCTTTGTTTGGTTTAGGAATCAGTGGAATCAGACCTCGTGTTAAAGTTGTCGAGACGGGATTATTAATAGTCACGCTCTATAAACAGGCATGGCGTAACAGCAGGAAACACTGACGGGTCTGTGTGGCTGTCCATCACCAGGCACGCTGTGTGTCGGCAGACGACGCTCGCAGCTGGAGGGATGCAGTAAGCAATGAGGTTACTACTGTACCATACATGTATAACCACTTATTGGCCTTACTTTATATACTTCCAACAGTCAGATAAAGTTGGATTACTACATGTACAATATAATAATCTATACCACAAGTGTGTCTGCTGGGGTGTGGCATGAGTAAATGGTATCCTGTAGTTTGGTCTGGGCATACAGCAACTCTGGATATAACAGACTGTTTTGCCAGGTCGCTTGAAGTCCGTTATAACGGGATTTTATTGTAGTTAATATTGTACGCTCATCACTTACCTCTGGTTTTTTTCCTTCATCTTTGAAAACAGCTGCTGTAACCCCTATTTTAAAAAATCCAACAATTTGAATCAAATCTGGAATTGACTATTTTTGTCTGAAATTATTGAGAAAACAGTTTCTGAGCAGTTACACGCTTATCTTACAGATAACAATTTATTTGAGTCAGTCTGCATATCATTCATTTTATAGCACAGAAACAGCTTGGATTAAAATTACAAATGATTTACTAATGGCCGCTGACTCTGGGCTGTTAACCATAGTACTTGATTTGAGTGCAACCTTTGATACAATCCGTCATACTGTTTTGTTAGACAGACTGGCGTCTATTGGAATCATTGATGTTGTCCATACTTGGTTTACTGGGGGTGTTCTGCAGGGTCCTGTTTTGGGGCCTCTTTTATTTATCATTTACTTTTTACCTCTTGGAGATATTTTTAGGAAATTTGGTATACAGTTTCACTGTTATGCAGGTGGCACCCAGCTCTACTTATCTACTAAAATAAAATTATCACTAGGACTCCCTCTCAAGCTCCTCGTTAAGCTTCAGTTGGCTCAGAATGCTGCTGTTCACGTTGTCACTAGGACTCCCTCTACTGTACACATAACTCCTGTTCTTCAGCAACTTCATTGGCTTCCTGTGAGATATCATATTAATTTCAAGATTTTGCTATTAACCTCTAAAGTCCTTCATAATATGGCTCCTTCTTACCTCTCTAATCTTTTACATATTTACACTTCTTCTCGCACTCTTAGATCCTCTCATTTCATCTCCCTTGTTGTGCCCGCTTCTTGCCTGACCACTATGGGGTTCAGGGCATTTATTCATGCTGCCCCCCATCTTTGGAACTCACTCCTTCCTGATATTTGTAGTATTGACTGTTTCTCTAAATTCAAGTCTGCGCTCAAAGCTCATCTTTTTAAATTTTTAATTTATTTGATTATAGTATTTTTGAATGTATTAATACACGTACAAAAGTATCTTTGTATATTGTGTGAATTTCTTTTTTTGTAAGGTGTCCTTGAGTGCCTTGAAAGGCGCCTTTAAATAAAATGTATTATTATTATTATTATTATAATTAGTAGTAGTACTATTTATACTATATCAATATATATAAATGTTTTTACTGTTTTTTTACTGAAATCTGATTTTCAGTTGTCATACCACTGTTAATTGTGTACCATATTTGCCATTTGACTGAACTGCACTTTATTTCACAGTAATTAAAGAATTTGTGTAAACCTGACCTCTTGTGGCCAATTGTATGGACACCCAGAGGGATGAGTTTGTCTAAAATGATTTCATATCACTTTACGGCCTTGAGGGGGGAGGTTCAGCCCTTGACTCGCCTCCATCCTCCAGTGTGTGCTGGCCTTTTTAAGCCAATCACTATTTTTAAAGGATCCATTATTAGATTCAGCCTAAATCATTATTAATTTACAAGTTGTCCTACAAAAAGGATTCCTATCGAGGTCACTGCTGTGTAAAAACCTCCCCGTCCAAACCAAAAACATGACCACTTTCTCTAGTCATCCATCTGCTTCCCCCCCCTCTGGGCCGGGCCCTGAGCCTATCACAGGCAGTATAGGGCACACGGCTGGCGTACACCAGTCCATCTCAGGGCATGTACACATTGGGCAAGTTAGAGATGCCAATTAGTGTAACGGCATGCTTTGGGATTGTGGGAAATATCTGGAGGAAACACACACAACCCAGGGAGAACATGCAAATTCCCCACTCAGAGAACAGAAGTGGAATTCAACCCCCCCCATCCCTAGAGGTGCAAAGCAGCAGTATCACCCACTGAGCCACTTCCCCAGGCTTCTGACATAAATCAGCCACCCTCTGCTAGTGACTAATCCACTGCAGGGTAACACTGATCCTGGAGGCTATCACAGGGTACGGGCTACGAGTCTGTGGAAACCCTGGGTGGGATGCCAGTCTATAGCAGGGCTCAGACACGCATACTGTTGGCAGTTAACAGTGCTGTGGGACTGCAGAAGTAAGGCCAAGTGACAGAGGGAGAACAAGCATGTTCCACAACCCTGGAGGCATGAAGTTACAGTGCTAAACCCTGAGTCATTTACTCATTTCAGTTGTACTTGCTTAAGACAAATTCCTTGGTCATCCTCTATTTGGTGAATAAAATATTCTGATTTTTATTATTGAGAGTAAACTGACACAATTGGTATCAGCTGGAGGTGGTGTTGGGCTCAGTGTCTTAGGGCCCTGTGCCAGTGGCTGGAGGGTCATCAGTTGATATCCTGGGCTAGCAGAGTGATGCCACCGTTGGACCCCTGAGCAAAGCCCTTAACCTCCGGCTCCAGGGGGGAATGCATGCTGGCTGACACTGTGCTGTGACCCCCAATCTTGCTCTCCATGTGTCTGTATATTTCAGGGACAACAAGATGAATGTTCCCACTAGTATCACTATTGTGTTTAATTACTCAAATAGATCAGTACACGTATCATTGTTTTTTGATAAGTTCGACTAACTCAATCAGGTTTAGCTGTTCAGCTGATGGTTCCATGGTTTCCATCTGCAGTTTGTAACCTTGTGAAAAGCTAAACTTGTAACATTTAGGAGTTGCATGTCTGCTAAAAGCTTCCCCTGGCTAAAGCGAAAGGGGAAGCTGATAGCAGCAAAAGACCTGTGGTTTGATGTCTGCTGACAAAGATGAGTTCTTTATTTTCACATCATATTCAGTGGTGGGATGATGAACTCTCCAGAGGCAGATGGGACACTTCATTAAAAAAAGCATGTAGGGAGGGTTGTAAATCGAGGCAGGGTCTTTGTGGGCGGTGCATTGTTGTCGAAGGGGGGGGGGGGGGGTCCTGCCACCGGCAGCCTTCTTCAGGGGGCATAGGGTATGGCTACGGCATAGGGTACAGTGTGCTGTAGGGTACAGCATAGGGTACAGCATAGGGTACGGCGTAGGGTACATGGCTATGCATATACTGACAGCATACACTCTACACTGAAGTATATATCAGCCTATATGGGAAACTTTTTTTAAAAAATGGATCGCATCTCCAATAAAAACGCTGCACCAAAACAACAACATGGAATATATTTCCTCTTCCAGGAATAAAATGGGGACTGAGAGCACCTAGCATCTCTGCTGAGATATTAAAGAGGGTAGCAACATTTATTTATGTCATGGTATGTAATAGTGAAGGAGAGGAGGAGGGGCTGATGGAACACTGAGTGAACAGTATGGAATATACTGGAGTGTGACTGTGGCAGCTAAACTGACCCTCTCTCATAGATTTGCATATTTTCCAGTCTAGCCTAGAAGGATACCAATTTATAAGCATGTCTGTGTGTTTCATTACTCTTAACTTTGGATGTCACGTAGGAACTATGATAAATATAATAAAAGTTAATCAAACCACAAACAGAAGAGATAACGCTTTTACTATTCATCTACCCTCTGACTTCTTAGTGTGGTCAGGGTCAAGGCACAAGGCTTTGTGGGGACCGTCCATTCATTTCTATGGGAAAAACCTTAATCTCAACAATGGCAACCTTAACCCTCACCCAGCCCTAACCTTAATGGGAGGTCAATGAGAATGGCCAGATATGGCAGCGACATTCATCTCTTCCTGTGATGTCAGTAGACAGATTGGGAGGGCATGGGGAGGGGGGGGGTCATGAGGTCATTGGAATGGGGTGTTTGGTGCTCCTGATATCTTTGTAAGAGGATGAAGGTCCAAGTCTTTGGTGTTCTGGAGCTCCCCGTCTTGCTGTATGGATAACAGGAAGGACACAAGTGCAACAGTAACAGTGCAGTATAACTGTGGCATACAGAAAGGCTTCTGTGTTCTAAATACACAATCCATCTACCTTAAATGAGGTTCAAGAGGCAAAAGTGGGTCCTACCTGCTACTTAGTAGGTGTACCTAATACGGTGGCCCCTTAGTGCACACTGAGCTGAGACCTTGATCAGGATAAACGTGGATGCATGAATGAGTGTATACTGATCAGAAAGCCCTGATACCAGTTTTCCAAGACCTACGGCATTTTTCACCAGTTGTTACAGCAGTTCTGTAAAAAGTGTGATTTATAGAGGGTGAGATGGTTGGAAAGAGCACCTTGTCTGATTCTTAACTTTTTTTAGCCTGGGAAGCTGATAGTGGGTCAGTGAGAGAGGGAAGCAGCGGCACAGTCTGCAGGCGCTGAAGGTCAGACAAAAACAACTTTAAAATCAAGCCAGTCCCGTCCATTTATACGTCCTTAACCGCTGCCTTTTTTGCTTTTGGTATGAAAAGAGTTATGCATTCATTTAAGGATATTAATTATGCTTATATGATGCTCATCTATATGTTGCATTTTCTGTAACAACCTTGAGAAACAGAAAGATAAAGAGAACAGGAAACTAGTTTTGCCATTAAAATTAGCTGCAGAGATCGACTGAATTTTAACAGCGAGCAGGTACCTTGGCCAGGTGGCACATCTGACCGGCACTGTCGGCCAGGCCTCCAGGTTTGGGGTGTGGCATTAGGTCACATGATCTCCCCGGGTTCTCTGTCCAATACGTGTGCCTTGAGATAGACTGGCATCCTGTCCATTCTGTGCTGGGCTCCAGGTCCCCGTGACTTTCTATTGAAAAAAATATCTGGAGGTTGGAGGATCAGGATCTCCACCAGGGTAAATTGATGGTGCGCAATTGCTGTTTGCAACAGAAGAGGGCCGACACACACATGAATTTAACTGACTAATAATGAAGAGAGTTATGGCAATTTCTGTCTAATATATTGTGATATTCACAAGGTCCAAAGGCAGAAAAAAATGTAAATTGTATCTGAATTCTACCTCTGGCTCTGAATTGAGGTCTAGTGCATGAGAGTGGTACGCTTTAGTATTCACCAGCCATGTGAGCTGCTTTTAAGCCTGAATACTATCCATTATGTGCGGGGTAGTGATAACAGTTTCCTCCATATTTACCCTGCTAAGGTTAAAAAAAAAACACATTGAGACTCAATTGAGGAACACTTACCTCACACATCCAGGGCTGGGGGGTGCGGATCCTCGCTCTGTTCTGCGTGCTTATGGAGTTTGCATGTTCCCTTTGTGTCACATGACTGCCCCCCCCCAGTCTGAGACACGCATGGTGTCCATAAATGGCCCATAGTGAATGGGTTTCCTGTGATGGGCTGGCTGCCATCCGTCGTGTCCTGAGCTCCCCAGAACAGGCTGAAGGGCCCTGCAAGCCTGTAACTGCCTGGAAGATGGATGGCAGTAAAACAAGCATAAGCCAGGAAGAGGGTGTGGGCGTTCCAGGGCAGGGTGCCGTTAGGTGATGATCTCCTTCCCCTACAGTCAGCGACAGAGCCAGAAATTTTTTAGTGGGGTGACCAGGTAGGACCAGAGGTCATTTTGAGGAGGCACATAAAATTAAATATGAATATAAGGCATCTAGAAAATAAGGGGAAATTTGGGTACCTAAGCGACATAACTCTACATTGTTTATAAATCAGGCAGTGGTGGAATTATCAAATACACATTTATATCAATTTCCTGCAGTTAAGGTAACAAGGTTACACTAAGTAGAGCACATGTTTAACTCAGCAGCACTATAAGCTCATTCTTTATCAGTATATTGTCAGGGACACAGAGAAACAGTAACATAATAAAAGGAGTTTTTTTAAATCAAAGTCTGATTTAACCAAAATGCAAATATAATGGGGGTGGCCTGGGTTCAGTCTAGGGTGGCCACACCCACCCCTTGCCACCCTCCAGATCCGCAGCTCAGGTGTTGTGCTGTTTGCCCAGATTCTATACCCAGTTTGTGCCCCATGCTGAACCCTTCCCCCCCCTTTCTATGTCACGTGTCTCAATTTGTTGTCCCAACTTCCTCAAGCCTTACCACACATTCTGCCCAACGCACACCGCAGAACAGCGCCGCTGCACTGTGTCCCTGTGTAAACACACCCAGGGCACCTGGGACAGAGGTGGCCTTTCTGGACAAAATACAATGCTACCCACCAGACAAGGTGGAAGTTATCAGCTGATGAGGAGCATCCACAGTGGAGTTCAGTCTCCAACAGGGTGCTAGACTGATGGCCATCAAAGAGGGAGCAGCATCAGTGAAGATGGAGTGCCAAGCAGAGGCCGGAGGAGGAGGCAGGTGAGAAAAGCAGCGTGTTTCCCAATCCAGTCCTCAGGGACCCACAGGGGTAGCAAGAATAATGCAGGACAGGTGAAAACAATTAACATGGGCTGGTAAACGGGCAACAGGTGAATCTAATAAAACTAAACCATGAAACTCAAACTAGGAAACAGAATCTATCACTAGGGGGAATAACAAAGACTGGTAAAACACAACCACGGGCACAAAGCAAGAAACCAAAACTGAATACAAATCACAAAACACAGGAACTAGAAAAACTGATACAAATGAAACACTAGGAAACAAAATCTACGAAATACAAAGGAGGCAGGATTTGAACGCACAACAAACAAGTGAGGGGCCACGTACTCAGCACACTGAGCCATGCAGCACTCTGGGGAGCAAGGGAAACACACTAGGACTTTGACAACGGGGGTGGACAGGATGGCCAGTGACACCTGTTGACCAAACGGGGAGAAGACACGTTAGACTAGGACAGATGAGTGCTGACCCTAACTGGACTGTATGTGGGTCCCTGAGGATCGGGTTGGGAAAAACTGGCCTAATGTAATACATATGGCACTGTAGTTGTATTTAGAATATACAGAATAATAGAATATGTTCCAAAACTGAAAAAACAGGGATTTCACGACACAGGTGCCTTACCAATAATTTATTGACTTCAGGGCCCCTATTTCAATATTTTAGTTTTAATGTATATAAGCCATTTCAAAATTTTCTAAACTGTGCATGTTACTTTCAGGCAGCGACCTATAATGAGGAAGCTGGTATTTCCCTACAAATTCGGATGTACAAACTGACATGAATATATAATACATGAATAATTAATATTTCATATATTACTGAATTTGTCATTATCAAACAAACCAGACAACCCATTTCTCACTTCCTGTCTACGGTCATGAACCACAAAGCTTTGTCTGCTCTATCTCTTTGTCGCTGTAAAGCCGAGAATAAAACGTTTGAAACATCCGAGGACGGCCTGCGCATGTCTAAACCATATAGCATTTAATAATGCCAGGGAGTCGAGAACAAGACTGAAGCTCGGAGGCAAACAGTATCTCGGTCAGAAGAGGGGCGCCGAGCGCCCCCGCCCCCTCATCTGCGCCTGAGCGCCGCTGCGGTCTCCTCCATCTCGAACAGGAACAGAAGTCGGACTCTCCGAGTTACGCTTCTCTCTATCCGTGCCGGACCGTCTCTCAGTTGCTGCTGGGAGAGAAGCGCGCTACGGAGCCCTGAAGGGGACCCCGGGCAAACATGAAGGACCAGAACTGTGCCGATGATATAAAGAAAATCCTGCAGGAGGCTCCTGCCGCACGCCAGTCTCTCCTTGACAATTATAATAACCTGCACAAGGTCGCGGAATACTGCGAGCGCAACTATCTGGAGGTGAGTGACACTGTATACTACGGATCGAACCGTCCCTGCCTAAAGCCAACTAGAATAAAAGATCGTAAATGATTTTTCACTTTTTCGGTGATCTCATGTGACTGACTTAATTTTACGTACACGTTTGAACAGATATATGCCGTATTTGGGTGCGCTTTATAAAATACGGTAAGGTTAAGAAATATTTAAGCACGAGTAAGAAAGCATGTCAACAAATATAAATGATTTTAACAATCTGTATGCAGCTTGAATAAGGCGTGGTGATTCAGTACTCCACACTTAATTTTTAAAATTTATGCCTTTAATTAAAATGTTTGCGTGCGATGATTCGATAGTGGTGACAGAATGTGCGAAGGGTCTAGAGATGATATTGGGAAAAAAAAACATGCATAAACGTGCATAGAGCTGAAATTCATACATGTTTAAAGTGATGTTACGCTTTTTGTTATTGCGTCTTAATTTCCTTTAGTCGCTTCTTAGTTTTAACAGAAAAGTGCCGCTTGATTCATTCAACAGGCGTCACTCAACTGAACGAGAAGAGCATAAACATATTTAAATCATAAGGCATTATGTTTTAGATAATTGGTCTTGAAATACCTGACATCTGGTGAGAGTTGTTACACATTTAGAAAAAGTATATCTATAAACGTTTTTAAACTATCTTTCTTGGGGCAAAACTTTCTCTGCCTGTCTGGGCTTGTCTCTGCCTGTGTTTCAGAGTTATGTAATTCTTTAAGTTGCTTGAAAACACACATGCTTGGAAAAGTGATTTGGGTGGCTAGCCATCAAAATCATTTCAGGATAGCTAGAAAGAAACAGCAGGAATAGTGTGCTAGGGAGAAGTACCTTTGCCCTGTACTCACAGGGATTGGTCAACCTAAAATATCTTAACATATTTTCCCTAACAGGGCAGTGTTTTCAGACAAAAGAAACCATTTCTGAAGTTCATTGTAACAGCTATACTTTCTACTGGTTCATATGCGTGATAATAGCCAGCAAATAAAAAGGATTTGAATTCTTAGCAGTTACCGATACTGGTTTGAGTAATTGTGAAAGCAGAACTAAATTAGTGGTTATAAGACTATTTCCATCCATATGTGTGGGAAACTGCACACTTGAAAAGAAAATAGAGCCTAAGTTTAACACAGAAATCAATGCATAATGGCAAACATTTATTGAAACTTTCAAGTTCACAAGAAGAGAATTGGAGATGAAGTACACAGACAAGTTTAGTTATTGGTTTATTGAACTTCTATTTTGCTGGAAAACTTTGATAGAAATAAATATTACAGAGACTTGGACAAGTAGTGAGATTCTTGCCAAAAGGCAGGTACAGTCGTGTGGTCACATAATTAGATTACAGTACGGACACAGATAGGGGAGCAGAAAACACAGGAAGGGACTGCGGTGGGGGCACCATGAATAGAAACAGGTACATTCATCATGTCTTACTTCATATTCTAAAGGATATATTTAAACAGTAGCAGAGGCCGGCTGCGTAAAATCATGGCCCATTTTTTATTGGTGAACTGACAACTGCATTTTACTGCTGTAGCCTTCTTCCCTGCTTCTCCTTTTTGACCCCCATCCCAGCAATACAGAAAGAGCCTTTTTAGAGGTTACTGAGCTTAAGACAGCGTCTGTCTCATGACCTGTTGTTCCTTCTGCTGCAACATCAGGGCAATGACCATAAGAAGGCCTTGGAGGAGACCAAAGCGTTCACCACCCAGTCACTGGCCAGCGTGGCCTACCAGATCAGCACACTGGCCAGCAATGTTCTCAAGCTTCTGGATGCCCAGACCACTCAGCTGGGCAAGATGGAATCCTCAGTCAACTTGCTGTCCCAGGTAGAGCCAAGTTCATGCATACTCACTGTTGTTATTAATGTTACTAAACATTAACAAATTCTTGCATCAGTCACTCATTAATACTGGAAAGTAAATTTGGATAACACTTTACTTAAAGCACTCATGTATAATGCATTATAAATACCTTCATAATGCATCATAATGGCTTATACTAGCCATTATAATGCGTTATGAAGGTATTTATAGTGCATTACATATGAGAGCTTCATAGAGCATTCATAATGCATTGTACACAGCTATAATGTGTTATGCCTTTTATAAATAGTCATAGCTATGTTTATAATACTTTATGAATGCATTATAATGCATTATGAAGGTATCTATAATGCATTATGATGACTGCTTTAAATAAAGTGTTACCTAAATTTGTTTAGCCTGTGTGTAGTAATAAGCCCAGTGTAACAGTTTGAATGTGATTTGTCTGTTTGCACTAATAAGGCCAGTGCATGTAATGGGAATGCCTAGATTAGGCATGTAACCACATAGTAATTTTGCAGATTTGAACCCCCTTAGAAATTTGCTCTGCCTATGGAGAAGTATGCAAAATTTATTAGAAGGTGGCGTGAGTCAGAAATGAAGCTGCTATTTTCACTGAGAGGGATGCAACACGTAATGAATTTCCCTGCCCGCTCATTGTGCGACTCTCAAACAAACGTCTGCCTTTTCCCACGGAGATGGTGTCTGATTTCACATCCCTGCCAGCTCCCTTTCTGAGGTGCTCTGAGGCAGCTCCCTATTGCCTACAGATTAGTGCGGCCTTCATCGGAGCGCAAGCACCAGGCAGCATAGAGTCGGGGTGCCCCCCCAGCCCCCACCCCGCCTTTTAGTTCTATGAGTCTGTGATCAGTGTATTAAACTGCCCTCTCCTTCCTTGGACTGCTTCCAGAGTCTATTGTGCGGCTCGTCGGTTTACTTGTGGAGCGGGGGGAGACCTCTAGTCCCATGTCCCAGTAGAGCCCCCCATTCCCAGCACCCAATTCCTGGCAGCCGTTCCCCTGGCACGGCATACGTGCTCAGCATGCCAAACCAGGTCACCTGTGTTAATGGGGCAGCAATGCGGGACCGACATCACTTTGTGTGCTTCTGAATAAACCGATTAACCGTGATTAACGCTCCTGTAGCTCTTTGGGAATTCAGGAAGGATTCTAGGAATGGTTAACTGTTTTTGCCCATTTTAATGAAGGGGAGTCCAGCTAAAGCAATCCTTAAAATTCTGGAAAAAGCAGTCTAATGGGCAACAAAGCAAAACATGATGTTTACATTACATTTATTTAGCAGACGCTTTTATCTGAAGTGGCATACAGTTGACAAAGCGGGGACGACCAGTTCCTTGAGCAATAGCAGTCAGGTACCATGAGATTTGAACTAGTGACCTAGCGATGACAGGTACAGGCACCGCAAGGTCCACCAAACCAAAGCAGGTGAAAACTTGTGATTCCTGTGATTCTGAGTAGAGAGTAATTCGAGTGTGCTTCTCTCTCAGACGGTAGATATGCACCGTGAGAAGGTGGCTCGGAGAGAGATTGGTGTGTTCACCACCGTGAAGAAGGTGCCGCGTAGCCAGAAGATAATCTCCCCCGCCCCCCAGGATGCCCAGCCAAAGTACTCACGCACCCCCATCACCTACTCTGCCCTGGATTCAGTGGGACATGGCATGAAGGTGAGTTAGTCTAGGTTCTTGGCTCGTCCAAACACCCCAGCAGTCCTGGCGTATCAGGAACACGTGTTACAGACTGAGGTTGCCCTAGATTTAACAGGCCTTGAATAATCATAACATAAGTTTTCCTGTTTGTAATACCTTCACGGAAAGGTAAAGAATGAAACCATTTCCATGAATACATGGAAGCTAACCCCTATTAGAACCGAAAAAAGCATGTCATACATTTTGCATTTGGTCACAAGTGTATAGATGCAATAAGTGTTAAGGACCCCTGGACACTAAGCTGAAAAAAGTGTCAGATAAGTAGTTCTGCTTTCCCTTGATGCATGCAATATGCCTCCAACTGGCCGCTCATAAGCAATGCAGTGTCACACATCACTGGAGGCGCGGATCGGAATAGAATGCTCCAGGCAGCACGCTATGTTTTCAGTTTTATTTCTCAGTATTTAGTTCAGAACTTCATTTATGAATTGATAGTAATGACTGTAGTATTCAGCTAGCTGGCCGGTAGCCCTCTCAGCTCCCACCTGTAGGGTTACGGGTTGAAATCCTGCCTCTGCTCTCTGTGTGTGGAGTCTGCGTGTTCTCCCTGTGTCGAGAAGCTTTCCTCCTGATTCTCCAGTTTCCTCCTGCAGCCCAAAGATGTGCAAATTGGCTAATTAGCATGTCTACATTGCCTATAGATTGATTATGTGAATGTTGGTCATTGGTACAATAGCACCGCAAATGCAGCAATTTAATGTATGTTGGACCGAGACCCAGACTGCTCCTAATATGCTTGAGTGCAGTTCAATTATATTACAATAGACGAGATACTGAGTTTAATATTTATATTTTACATGTATTGCTTTAGCAGACGTACCAGTGAGGTCAGTAGTACATTAGTGTGTTGCATATGATGTAATATACCATATTTGGCAGTGTTTGAAATAATGCTTGTTGCTCCATACAGTGACATTTGCTACAAAAAGCAAGACGCTTTGTTATCGGAGCCTCTGCCTGTTTCTCAGCTCAGCCAATCGCACTGCGACACTCTTGCACATACTAGCTTCCCACATCCTGTGTGATATGATGCAGTTGCAGTGAGACGACCTCAATTACAGCCTTTTTTTTTCCACCGAGAGGAACCCCTTCAGAGACACGCCAGCTAGCACCAGACGTGGCTCTGTGCCGAGTCCCACGTGCGCCCGCACCCGAGGCAGTCTGTTTTTACATAGACAGGTTGTGGAAAGATCATGATTGTGAGATTGCAGAGCCCGTTGTCACAGTGGAGGAACAATGTCGGCTGGCCTGTGTCACTGGGCAGCGTCTCACGCTGCTTCTCTCTGCTTCGGTCTCCTTCTCCCTTTCTTTGCACCATAATCGCGTTTATGTTTGCCTAAAAAGGAAATGCTGCATGCATGTGTGAAACAAATACCACTTTCGGAGGGGAAAAAAACATTTGTGAATACAGGACAGTGTTTGGTACATTCTGCTGAAGACCTAAGTACTGTGTGGTGTTGCTTGGTGTACAAAAATATTATATTTCACATCACAGCAAAAAAGGTTTTCTCAGAATTGAACTGAACTTGCTCGACTTGGTATTTATGCAAGATAAGGAATTAAAATTCCTGTACATAAATTATTTATGAATACATCATTCCAAAGCCTGCCCCCTAGTGGTAAGAATATATCAATCCATGTGCTAAGTATATAACGTTCCAGTAAGACTCTGTAATCCCAAAGTTAGACTGTTTGCCTTCATGTTCTGTTGAAATATTAAATATGATTCATATTCTTCTGT
This sequence comes from Mormyrops attenuatus, assembly GCA_026777985.1. Classification (NCBI taxonomy): domain Eukaryota; kingdom Metazoa; phylum Chordata; class Actinopteri; order Osteoglossiformes; family Mormyridae; genus Mormyrops; species Mormyrops attenuatus. The sequence goes on along the minus strand of JAODKC010000095.1, from coordinate 30,081,867 downwards.
GAGTTTAGAAAAAATCAATAATTTGCAAATAATGGTAAGAAAACAACAAAATACACAAAATATTTTCTTTTATTGTGAATTTTATTTTCTAATGTAATTTCAAGGAATAATTAACTCATACTGCCAATCATCACATGGCCTACATGCAATATATGAAATGAAAAAAACAATAAACCATTGTCATTAAATCACTGCTTAGATTCCCGCTTCGACTTGTTAGCAACTTGTTGGAAACACTCCCGCTGGCGCTGGGAGGACACTGATATCACTGCCTGGACTACTAGCGCTATAACCCTGGTCATTTAAACTCGACTTACATCACAACCCTGTGAAATGAACCTTTTCATCACTGTGTTTGTTAATGAAACCTGGAGCTTCTTCAGTGCATGCTCCCTGTCTTGCCATTTTACTTTACCAACTGTCTGAAGCCTGACTCCTTCCATGCACATCGAAATTGCAGAATCCATCGAAATTGCGGGATGATGCACCTCTAAGTGAGGACATTCGCATCATCACATGACAATTACTCTCTGCAAATTCTACATGATATTTGTCATGTTAGAGGCTTCCTCTTCCATCTGCTTTCATCCCAAAAGCTTGCTTAATAGTTGCCATTGTGTTATTAGATTTGAAGTCATTCTCAGATTCAAGTATGAAGTGGCCTAATCTGTCAGAAAAAATATGCTTAATTGTTTTAAATTAAGGAAGACTTAAATGCATGTCTACATTATTATTCTGCATTATTCTGAATAACCTTAATAGGCATTATCAATATTCTTATTTACATAATGAGCATCCCTCTTAACATTAATGAAATTGTATTATCTTGATTTTTAAGTTTCTCTCGACAAATTTCAGCGTATTCTGTATTACCATGTATTAACCAAACACTGTTATGTTCTTGAAATTCCTATATGAGGGCACTTGCAAGTCCTGATGGGTGCATTTGCTGTGCCTCACAGCAAATATGAAGATATTTATGGTTAATTACAAAAGCAGAAATTGTGAGTTCTGCTCAGATCTTCTGGGAGTGCTCTTTGCCAGTAGGGGAATTTTTCTCACAGGAGGCTATGGAGATAACACAGACACTCTCTGTTGCTGAGATGCTGGATGGTGAGATCTCGCATTTCATTCTCAGGAATCTGGGAAGCAGCTGGGAAAGACGGGCACCATGATCCGCAAACAGAGCAGCCGGGATGCCGGGGGCACGCTGGGGTATGTCAGCGTTTTGTCCTGTCTTTGGAAAATCCTATTTGTATTCTGTGACAACAGATCACTCTACTTCTGGGGAAAAATACTGTGGTTGCTGCTGAATTCATAGGCATAAAGTAAACGGCGCCTGCAGAGTAAGGTTAGCAGATACTACCTGATTACCATCCACGCAGCCACACTTCCAGCCTCTGTACTAGTCACGAGCGTAAATATCTCATATAGTGTTTAATAACGTATCTTGATCAAGTCAGTGTAAATCTGTTTCTTTGTACAGTACTTTAATGATAGGATAAATTTGTATTCATTTATTTACTCTTCAATTACCGCTGTCTTCCATTACTCCTATCAACCTTTATATATATTTATATACATATCATATCATATTCATGCTCAACTTATGATATTTTCAGCTTACAATGAGTTCATCGGAACTTGAGGAGCATCTGTATTAGATGGATGGATTGGTGGATGATTTAGAAAAAAAAATCACATATTGCTGAATTTTTTTTGTTGATTTTTTTTTCTTGCATATATTATATGAACAAGAGTTTTATGGTGTAATGCAGTGTTTCCCAACCCAGTCCTCAGGGACCCACAGTCGGTTAATGGTTTTGCAAAAACGTGGACTGTCTGTGGGTCCCTGAGGACTGGGTTGGGAAACACTTGTGTAATGAATGGTCAGAGCCTGGGTTTCACATTAATCTGACCTGAGATGCGGAGAAAGTGCCTGCTTGCTAGTTGCCCATAACAGCCACGTGCCTGGTACTTCTGCAGCCGAAATAGCCGTGCCCCTGAGCCTGTGCAGTGCCCCGTCGTCCCAGCGATGTCCAGGGGACCATCCCTCTCCTCCCTCAATGAGCGCTCCGTTGGGTAAGCTTGAGGCCGGGTAGGAGGTTCCAGTTACTGTACATCGTAGTGATATTCACATTTTAGCAGATGATTTAATGCAAAGCAATGTACATTTTTTGAGAAAGCAGGATCAGACAATCCCTGATATTATTTTGTAATATCAGTGAAAAATCTGGAAAATCTCCAAATAATTACAGGGAGAGGTGCTGTTAATTAGCATAACCTATGATCAACTTATACCATTTCTTAGTCCTGGTTTTAGAACCATGGGAGTTCCTCCTTGAGTCTGTCAGGGCTTACGGTGCTTCCTGTGTCAGGCGAGACCTCGAAGTGTTTAGCTGTTGTCTGCTGTATCCCTGCTGTGTTTATAGCTTTTGAAGTCTTCCCCCCGCAGGTCCAGCTTCGGAATTGCAGTGTCCCCACCCATGATTCCTAACGTCGCCGCTTCTCCCATGGAGGACAATTCACTCCCTCCCCCTTTTCAGGCTGAGCCCAGCGTGCCTTTTCCTCCACCTCCTCCACCCTCAAGCAACTCCCTAGATGTGCCTCCCCCCCCCCCCCCCCCCCCCCCCCCCGGGCCCCCGGGAGCCCCCCCCCCCCCCCCGCCCCCCCCCCCCGCCCGGGGGGGCGGGGGGGGGAAAGAGGCGAGTGTACG
>JAODKC010000095.1:29933594-30053319 GCA_026777985.1 Mormyrops attenuatus | reverse complement strand
GCCCCCCCCCCCCCCCCCCCGCCCCACCCCCCCCCCCCCCCCCCCCCCCCCCCCCCCCCCGCCCCCCCCCCCCGCCCACCCCCTGCCCGCAAAAGTACCTGGATGAAACCCCACAATGACACGGGAAAAACATGCAAACTTCACACACAGAACCCTGGCAGAGACTTGAACCCGGTCCCAGAGGTGTGAGGCAACAGTGCTACCTACTGTACAAAATACATATAAATACATCTCTAAATACATATCAAAAATATTTTTCTACCCATTGTCCAGCAGCTTATTTTGGTCAGATGTCTCCCAGAGCCTATCCCAGACTGCACGAAATACAAGACTGCTATCATAATCATACACTAAAGGCAATTTAAATATGCCAGTGAGCCTGCCTGCTTGTTATTGGACTGCAGGAGGAAACCAAAACACCCAGAGAGAACCCGGGCAAAAAAGGGAGAACAAGCAACATGCTAATAGAACAAAGGTGATTCAAAACCGCAACCTTAGATGTGAGCGGTTCAGTGTTGTTTGCAAGTGTGGTCAGTAATTTTCTACTAGTATTCTCACCTCTGCACTGTGAAAGACAAATGACTGAGAGAAGGGTGTTTGTGTCAAACTCCTCAGTGAGTGAAGCCCACACAACCATTAGACTGACATGAAAAGCAAAGCAGGACAGGACAGTTGCAGAATGTAGAGCACAATTGTGACTTTGTTAGGGCTGTGGCTTCTATCAGATTGTTTTCAAGTGCCTGGTTTCCAAGATACCACTGCTTCTGTTTGTTGTGAGATTGTTGTTTCTGTGGCCTCACGCCTCTGCATTTTTTTAATTGGAGCAAGGTGCAAAATAAAATTTCCAAAACATCACTTTGATCACAGGCCAAGCCAGGTGAACTGCGTCAGTCATGGTTGAAAGCATGTGGGCGTGCATGTAGCATGTGCTATGTGACGCAATAATAATGAGAGAGTTGAAAACAAGAACACTGAGTTTGATTTGTTTTAATGTTTTAAAGTTCTCCTTTTTTGAATATGAAAAGTGTAGTGAGGCCCTAGATGTGGTATATTGTTATTCTTTTTTGTTGTGTTTTGTGGTTTCCATTTAGATTTGGAATTTGTTTGGTTTTCTGTAATGTTCTTCACACAACTATATATAATATATTGCATAATTTGAAATAATTACCAAAAAAGACATATTTTACAATTAGTGACACCATAAACAGAAAAACAAACATTATTATATTAGTCTTAATATTTTTTTATATATATTATAATTTTTTTTAACAATGCAAGATATTCATGCATAACCAATAAGATTAAAGAAAACAAAGAAACAAATCAATGTCAATTAACATCACAAGTCTGTGTTCTTTATATAGGTCAATCTTTGTGATATTTAAGCCTTTCATCAAAGAAAAAATGTGTTTGTGGAAGATATCAACACAATATAAAATTTTATGAGAATATCGGTGTGGTTGATTTGAATGGTTTATCTGAAGCATTTTCTTTTGGGGGGTTGAATGGGAAAAAATGGCTTTCTTTTAAATTCCCAGCACTCTCAGTTGATTGTCTTTCTCTCTTCACCTCTCCCCTTGTCTTTCAAGCTACTATTACTGACTTCCCAAATCTAACTGTGGACCTCCAGTATGCACACAAATGGATTAGCTGGTAGAAATCAAACCAAACAAGAAGTGCGACCTGATTCAGGCTCTTGTGACAGTGAGCCCTCCCCTTCCTTAATGTTCAGCACAGCTGAAGGGTGAAAGGAACTAAGAAAGTAATCATGGAGCTAGTGTTGTCCAAAAAGTTCAGTTGTCTTAATCAGCAGCATTTTTCTCTAGTCATGTGCATCCCGCAAACAAACAGCAGCAGACTCTATTTTTGGAAAGTGTTGTTACATCAGATATATGAAATCCAAGTTAGTTGCTAAATTGCTCAGCAATGCTGTTAGTCATTCCCAGTACTGTGACAGATTGCATAGTGCAAAGTAGTTATTCACTGACCGCTTTAATGAAAGCTCCACATAAACTTAGGGACATAGTACTAGGCAGTACAATTTCACAAAACAAAAAAGTGATATACATAAATAGCCAGTGCTCAGATTTTTTTAACAATATATCACCAATTTCCCTAAATATCCGTTTAACTAAAATATACCAATTAAATTGACTTTATTAATCCCTGGGAGAAATTTTGGAATCATATCTGGAATTTAAAGGAATCAGCTCCACACTTGAGCAGAGTCCATTAAATAGTCACATTTTGATATACAGGAATACCGAGGCATCTAACCTTTTACTGATGCAGTGATCATATACCAGCCAATCAGACTCTCCACAGTGTGTGGGAAATGGCTTCAGTTATCAGTCACATGCAGTGTGACCCCCCAGTCCTTTTTTGGCTGGAGATGATCAATATCAGTATATACCAGGTTTGATCAGGATGGTCAGGCTCTGCTCAGCGCTGCTGCTGTTGTTTATAACAGGTATAAACATTTTATTCAATGTCCTATTTGTATATTTTGTATGAGAAATAATTTATTGTAATATAGTAATTAGACATTTTTCATTTTATGCATGCAGATATTGCTTGCTTTACTTTAGAATTTCAATGATTAATTCACTGTAGTCATTTTTGCCTTCAGCGGTGAATCTTGTCCTGCTCACCCAGACTGAAAACATGAAGACCTTCCACCTTGGAGACACCATCACCCTGCACTGTTCCTTTTCTTCTGGACATAGCAGCTACTTCTACTGGTTCAAACAGGCAGTAGGAGAGTCACCTCAAAGTATAATGTCTGTCTACAGTCATAGCAAGGAACCATTGCTGTATGGGGAGTTCCAAGGGGATCAGCGCTTCGCAGTTCAAAAAAACTCAACCAGCATGGTGCTGACCATTTCAAATGCAAAGCCCGTGGATTCCGGCTTCTATTACTGCTGCACAAGAAGTTATGAGCAAATCGTTTTCGAGAACAAAATTTTCTTGAAATATGAAGGTACTGATCCATAAATGTTAGTTTTAATGTCATGTATATGAAGATCTAATTCAATTACAGAAATAATTACATTTGTTACCAGGTTGAATATTTGCATTGGTTGACGGAATACATATGGCAGAAAATGATTGTTTTTCATCTGTTACAGTTATGTATGCAGTTATAAATAAATAATAACATAATTTTATTTCATAAGTAATTATCACATTAGTGAGTCAAGTATTTTTGATGTAGATTGTTGGGTTATAGTAGTGTTAATTTCTTCTTTCAGGTCTAGCAACTACAAACAGATATTTCAGTCTGCAGCCTGTATCTGACTCAGTGCAGCCAGGAGACTCTGTTACCCTGCAGTGTACAATAGTGACTGAGAGCTGTGCAGGAGAACACAGTGTTTACTGGTTCAGACGTGGATCAGGAGAATCCCTTCCAGGAGTCATTTACACCCATGGAAACAAGAGTGATAAGTGTGAGAAGAGCCCTGAGACTGGATCTCCTACACGGAGCTGTATCTACAGCCTCCCCAAGAGGAACTTCAGCCTCTCTGATGCTGGGACTTACTACTGTGCTGTGGCCATGTGTGGGGAGATCCTCTTTGGGAACGGGACCAAGCTGGAAATAACAGGTGATTTATTTTATTCCAGTAATAGCACATATATTCCTTTAGATGTTCAACTTTAAGTATTTCATGGAATTTTGGTATTTTCATTATGTGGTATATCAGCCAATATTTTATCTGAGACAGTTAATGCATGAAATTTAGTTTAGCTATGGATAGTTGTCCCTGCAGCATTGTATTGTATCAGATGGGAGAATGTATTAATGTAAATACATTTCAGTTTTCCAAATTGATGTCTCACATTCAAGCAGTGGTTTCCAAACATTTTATGCTAGGCCACCATCTTGCGGACAACAATATTTAGTCTCAAACAAACAACATATATCATGCATCTTCATTCATATTATAAGAAAAAAAAACACCAGTGCATAGAACTTGAATAAAAAAACATACAAATGTATATGAGTTGCGCTTATTTCTTCTAGTCCAGTCCATGGCAGTGAACTTTTCAAAAACATTAAGTTCAAAAAGGCACTTTGCTGATTGTGGTGTTCTCTACTTTCACATCAAATGTAAAACTTATCCATATGTCGGTCTGTTTTTCCGTACATAAAGCCAACTGTGGCACAGACATAATGACAAAACAGTATACAGACTTAGACAAAACTGCATGGGTTGTGAGATGGATGCATGATCTACATGCTTGAATCCAGTTAGATGAAAATTATTCAATTATGTGCAACTACAATTAATGCTATATAAAGATGCTACTTGTAAATCATTTCAAATTTGTCTCGTTTTTATCCATTGACAAAAGTACCTGAACATTTCAATGTGGTAAAGTCACACCCAGCTTGGGAACTTCTGTATTAATGGGACATTCGATATGCTTATGTGTTTCAGTTAATCAAGAGTTCTGACTTTATAAGGGCTGTCTAAAAAATATCCAAAATAGCACAGCACCACAAAAGATTTGCAGAGGTCAAGTCAAGAGATATCACAATAATCTAGGCATAATTTTTCATTGCAATAGATAAAAGCCAACAATGTTGTACATGAAAATAAATCAAACTAGCCTGTTCCCTAAATGTATTACTTTAACCATGCAAAATGTAAAACCTTTACCTAGTTGTTAAAACTAAGAAAGCATATTATACAAAGTATTTTATGTATTTGCGTGATTTGAGTTAAAGACAGTGGTCGTTTTTCATGACTGCAACTTAATTTTTTGTTTGTTTGTTTAATTATACAGGTACTGACCAAGAAAACCAAAGCAGTCATTTAGTCCTTGGTTTAGCAATATCCAACATCTTATGTGTAATAATAATAATCATCCTTATCTATATACAGAAGACCAGAATACAGCGTAAGTCCTTGAAGTGCATTTTAAGTCTTTATGCATTTTAAAACTAGGAAATATAATTACTACCAAATATAATTATATAATTTTAATTGAAGTATAAAATAAAATGCAATTGAATTCTCAATAAATATGTAAATATTATTTTGCCCAGGAAATACACATCATCAATTCTCCACTATGCCACACAGTAAGGTACAGTACCAGTTATATTGCTATTATAAATTATTACATTAATTATATTAATGGAAGTTTGTTTCTGTATTAAAATGTATTTATTATTGGCTTACATTAATAAGAAGGCTAGTAGTGTTTAACACAAAATAAACAAATAAAAATACACTAGTGTTGTGAAATTCAGGCAAATGTGGGAAAAAATCTATAAACACCTTCATTATCACTACATAAAACAGAAGCCTTGTTTTCTTATTATCCAGCCAATAAACGATGCTTCCCTGGTTATTTTTTCAGATGCGGGACCCACAACAGCTAATTTATAATGAATGCGTTTTCCCAAAGAGGAAATCAGAGACGGGACCCAGGATGCAACAGACAAACACCCATGTTTTATATTCCGACATTAGACTTAGAGAATGAGACAGATGGCATAATGCAGTGTTTGCCTGATTCATACTTTAACTGCTATCTAATTTTATATAATTTATGTATGTTGTTAAATCAGAAAATTATTGATGAAGCCATAACCATTGTTATCCATGATTTCAAAATCCCAATTATTAAAGTGTGCACTACAGTACTGTGAAAAAGGCAGTCGAAGACAATGATTTTTAGATCTTAATGTTGGTGTAAAACTATGCTATTATATCTGCCAAGGTGTGTCAGCTTAACCATTTCAAAACCTCTCCTGAATTCACCCCAGTATTTACAGCAACTATCCAATACAGCTATGCATTTTTATGATTCTGCTACCCTTATGGCTAATCAATACTTCATTGAGTTAATAAAATCGATTGATTGTTTGATTGATTATGCGAGCTGATGGTGAAAGTTAATGAATACATAAAATGGCTGAGGTGTCCCTGAGGAGAGGTTTGGTAACTGGTTCTTCAAGCCGTCCATCAAAATACGAGTGAGTTTTTGGAGAACAGACAAAATTCTTGTTAGTTTTGCATGTTAGTTATGTTATTTTGTTACTGGTAAATTCACATTCTAATGTTAAATTGTGTTTTTTAGTGTAAATGCACTTCCTGCCCAGATAAATAGCTTTAAATGCTTTCTATGACTGAGTAAGACTTTTGCACAGTTCTGTATATTGCCTCAGTTCGTTCAACAGTTTTGATTATGATAATGGTATAATGGTAATGAAGGCTGTAATAATCATATGATATAATACTTTGAATAAGATTTAGAAAGAAACTGATTTATTTACTTCTTAATTTATTTGGTAACTTTTGAGCTAATTTCTACACATTTTTATATATTTTATGGATGATAAGCATACAGTGGATATACAAAATGTATACACCCCTGTTAAAGTGCTATGTTTTTGTGATCACAATAAATCATTTCAAAATTTTCTAATGTTAAATGTGACCTGTAACCTGTACAATTCAGTTGAAAAACAAACAAATCTGCTGGGGGGGGCGGGGAAAATATAAAAAATAAAAAAGTACAATAAGCTGGTTGCTTAAGTGTGCACACCCTAATACTACACCTACTGTACAGTAAGACTAATACACTAATACTTTGTTGAAGCACCTTTTGATTTAATTACAGCATTCAGTCTTTTTGGGTAGAAGTCTATCAGCATGCCACATCTTGATTTGGCAATATTTGCCCACTCTTCCTTGCAAAAGTGCTCCAAATCTGAAATTTCTCTTCATCTTCAGCTTTCTAGCAGATCATCTGGAGGTTTTGGGGCAGAATTGACTGGTATACGGAATTGTTCATATTTAAAACATAGAAAATGGTAACAACATTGGTCTAGTCTGTCGTCACTGTAGGGAAAAAGCCATATATATTGTGGATAGCTGCTTAAACTTGTAAAAGACAATCATCTTAACATTTTGCTAGTGTGCATATTCTCACAAAGACAATGGAATACCAGTTTGTTCCAAAGAATTCCAGAATTTATTCTGTAAACACTGACAGCACTTTAACATAAAATGATATTATGGGTGGAAAAAAGAAAAACTCAGGCACTGAAAAATGCAAACATATATCTCATCTTATATCTTAATGCAAGTCATCTTTGTCTGTGAATTGCAGTGTGTGTGTGTGTGCGTGTGTGTGTGTGTGTGTGTGTGTGTGTGCATATACTACATTGTGAGAACCAAATGTTCCTCCAATGTAATAAAAACCTGACATTTTATCTTGTGGTGACATTTCTCCAGTGCCCACAAAGGAAAGCACCTAGGTGGGATTAGGATTTTGCCCATTGATATAAATACAATCTCAGTGCTACACCATTAGTGAATGAGAATGCTTTTTCTGTCATAAAGTTGTTTACATTATTGTCGATTGTCTTGTGCTCAAACGCAAACAAGGTGCCTCGCAATCTTTCATGCTTGCAGATGTCCTGCCTTTTTTAGAGTCATCTTGTTACTTAGATGTTGTATTCAAGGTTTGGAGAGGGCAACAAAGGAGCTGATGGGTCCGGAGGGTATTGAGGTGCAGGCAGAGCTAGAGGATGTCAAGGAGAGTACAAGGACAGGAGGGCAACAAGGAGACTTTGGGACAGGGACAGGGGGATAGTGAAGAACTTACTTTGTGAGATCACAGAGAGGAACAGGGACAACAGTAATGGCCACTATGAGTGATGTGCCCTTTTCTCCTTTTCCAGAATAATTGTCCGGCTCTCCCCTTGGCGCCCCCCCACTGATACCGATGACACCTCGGAATTTGGTAATGGGGTAGCCCAAGATCTGAACTGGGGCAAGGGTGCATGGAGTAAGACTCAGGGTGAGACCCAGAGTATCCCACTCTAGGTCCTCCAGTGGAGTGTCCAGTGGGAATGAAGGTCAGGTGCGGGACCAGTGGCAGCCAGGATGTTGACATAACATTGGTGGCGGTCAGCAAAGGAGAAGGCAGGTGCCAGCTAAACCTCATGAGATGGCAAAGCAGGTGCCTGGGAGAAAGCCAGAGGCAACGAGACGAGTGCTGACAGTACCTCAGAAAATGAGAAGGACCAATTGACGAGGCAGAGGCCAATGAGAAGGCTGCAGGCAAGGCAGGGGACAGCTGAGCAGCCAGTGATGAAATGGCCACAGGTCACAGGAGCCATCTGGGCACTGGCTAAAGCTGAGCAGGCAGCAGCCGATGAGCCGCCGGTCACCAACGAGATGAAGGCTACAAGTGAGCAGGCAGGAGCTGACGAGGCACCAGTCACAAGCAAGCAGGCAGGAGCTGATGAGGCGCCAGCCACAGGCGAGCAGGCAGGAGCCGTCTGGGCAATGGCCACAGGTGAGTCAGAAGCCAATAAGGTGATAGCCACCAACAAGGATCCACCTTTGTTGGATCCAGCAGCATGCGATTAGGTAAGGTCGGATCTTGGGTGTGCAGTGTCTGCTTCCTCTGCTTCCATCTCAATTCAATTTATTTTATTTTATATAGCGCCTTTCACAATAGAGTTGTCTTAAAGCGCTTTACATGGATGTGTTGTGATACATAAAACATCATTAGAGAAAGTAATACAGAAAGGGAAAAAAGGAAAGAAATTAAGTAATGAAAGCCAGAAAACAATGGAGGAGAGGAACCAACAACTGCCAAGTAAGGACAAAAAAAACCTCTGGGGGTCCAAGGTCAACTGGCTGCCCCACCCCCCTGGGCATACTAACATTACTGAAAACATGACATGGACCAACCCCAGGGATCCCTGAGTGATGTCAGGAAGACCACGCCCCCGGGGAAACCCCGACCGGGCTTACCTCCCTGAACATGGAGTCTGCCTGCCTTACGTGCTTCTGCAACGATTTTTCCAATCTTCCCAGTTCTTGTGCAGCTTTGCCTTTCAGCTGATTCCAGGCTGCTCTAATCAGTGGAGTCTATTTTACTCAGTCTGATCTTGCACTCCAAGATATTCATGGTTTGCTCGAGCGTTTCTTCTGTCAGCACTGTCAACACATGTGAGCTATTGCTCACGGATTTTGCGTGATGAATATGGCAGACTTAGGCTTGTTCTTTGCCTTGTCTGCATAAGAGATTCTGTTCTTTATAGCTCACTACTGTTTTTGGGAGGGGTGGGTTGTTGGTAAACATCTGTGGGTTTCTCATGTTTTTCATGTACATGTTCCTTTACCTTATTTAGCATATCAAGTTCTAAATAGTGACTGATTCATGAGTGATTTAAATGTTTTAAGGTGGAATGTAAATGGTTTAATTGGTCCCCATAAACATAGATGCTGCTTGGATTTGTTAAGGAGGAAGAAAATCAATCCAGCTCTAATTCAAGAAACTCATTTAAAGAAGGATGATGTCCACATCCACAGGTACAACAACAAATTTATTAAAGTGGTTTCAGGGTCTTCTGGCTAATAAGACCTATAATAAGAAGACCAAGGGTGTTATTATTCTGATTCGGAGGAATTTAAATATTAATATTCTGGAGCATGGCAATGACACCAATGGTAGAATAGCCCACATTAAGGTATTAGTTAAAAATATGAAGTTGGCCTTTATTTCTGTATATGCACCCTCCACGTATGATCCAGACTTCTTCCCCGTTCTAATGAGTTATCATCTTAAACTGTCTGACTGTGAAATGGTGATGGGTGCGGACATGAATGTCACATGAGTTGGACAGATCGAGGGACCGTGAGACCCATTCTCAGGCCCTCCCCTAATATAATCTTAGGCACTGTATGTCTTCTCTTTCATTATTAGATTCATGGCATCTATTTAATTATTCTCCAAGAACATACACATTCTTTTCATCGTGACATAAGTTCTATTCCCGCATCTTCATCTTCATGTCTTACAGACTTTCATCATTAATATCTGATTCAGAAATCTGGCCTATGACCCTGTCTGATCACAGTTGCAATGTGTTAAGGCTTTCACTTGTTAATAAACCATCAAGGGCGCCACGCTGGTGCTTTAACCCATCATTACTTTATGAGGAAAATTTTCATAGTCATTTTAAATCTAAGCTTTTAGAGTTTATTGACATAAACAAAAACTCAGTTGAGGATCCTCGGATTGTCTGGGATGCAGTTTGAAGGCTGTATTTGAAATATTTCCATCTCATTTGCATCCTACCTTCAGAAATTGCAGGTTAAGAAAATATCTGAGCTTGAAGTCCAGCTGGCTGCATTAGAAAGATTGAATCAAATGTCTTTTTCCGATGCTACAACCACTAGAATAAGAGTTGTCAAATTCGAATTAAACCAATTATTAAGGACTAAAGCAGAATTTCTTATTTAAAGATCTAGGCAAAACTACTATTTTCATGGAAGCAGACCTAGTCACCTGTTAGCCCTTCAGCTACGCAGCAATCAAAAATTTTCCAGTATCACTGCCATAAAATTTCAGTCGGATGAGCTGTTGACTGATCCAAAATGCATCAATGAGACTTTCTGTTCATTTTACTGTACATTATACACATCTGAATCTACTTGTGATCAGGCTGCATTTTCTTCCTTTTTTTTCAATTCTTAATTTACCATGTCTGTTGGATGCAGATACTGCTTCTCTGGCTGTACCGATTACTCTAAGGGAGCTGGAAGAAGCCTTGAAATGCATGAGGAAGGGAAAATGCCCAGGTTTCGATGGAATTCTTGTTGAATTTTATTCTGCTTTCTGGGCTGAGTTGGGTCCTCTTTTACTAGATATGATAAATTACTCAATTGAGAAAGGATCTTTTAGAGAAGACATTAAGATAGCTATTATTTTCCTTTTCCTAAAAAAAGACAAGGATCCCGCCTCATGCTCTAGTTATCGCCAATTTCCTTGCTTGAAGCAGACATCAAATTATATGCCAAAGTTCTGTCGCGACGCTTGGAGGTTTTTATGACTAAATTAATTCATGAAGATCAAACTGCTTTTATTAGATCTCGTAATGCATCCGATAATCTTTGTCGCCAATTACACATAATTTATACTGCTGATCAGTCTAATTCCCCTTGTGGTGTATTTTATTTAGATGCGATGAAAGCCTTTGATCACCTTGAGCTTAATTATTATTGGTCGGTACTGCAACATATGGGTCTGGGCACTGGTTTTATTAACATGATTAAAGTTTTATACTTTAACCCGAGGGCAGTTGTATTAACTGGGCAGGTATGCTCCCAGTCTTTCTCCCTGGGGAGAGGTACTCATCAGGGCTGCCCTCTATCTCCTTTAGTATTTGCTCTGTCGCTCGAACCCTTAACTCAAGCTGTCTGACAATCAGAATTTATCTCTATTAAAAACTCTCTCCATCACATTTCCTTATATACTGATGATATTTTATTGTATATAAATAAGCTTGCTCAGTCGATTCTGCACATTTTGGCCCTGTTTGATCACTTTAGTTATCTTTCAGGATATATAATAAATTGGAGTAAGTCATGTTTTCTTCCCTTAAATTTCGATCCCAATTCCTTGTCGTCCAGTAGCGCTGCACCGATCATTAACCCTGTTAACTCTTTTAGATAGTTAGGTATTTACATTTATGCTTCCATCCATGATATTATTCGCAATAATTTCAAGAAAATTCTGTCAGTGGTCAGGGCAGATCTCTTAAATTGGTAACATTTACCTAAATCTCAGTACATTCGAATTTCTATAATTCAAATGAATATTCTCCTGCGCATAAACTTTACCAGCACCTGATCTATTTTGGGAATAAATTAATGCAGCACTCTCTCAATTCATAAGGAATGGGAAATGTCCTCAAAGCAAAATGTCTACTATTCAGCATAGTAAGTTAGATGGAGGTCTTTCTCTTCCGAATTTTAAGCTATATGCCTAGTCTTTCGTTTTATGTTCCTTATCTATATGGTTTAGTTTAGAGGCCAGAGTGTCATGGAGGTCTATTGAAGAATCAATTGTGGCAACTTTTTATTTAAAAGAACTAGTTTTTTGTGGCATCCCATTAGGCAGTATAAGCTCCATTTTGGCTCTATAATATCCCACCTGATATCCACTTGGTCTGTGGAAAGACAATCCAAATCCTTGGTTAAATGGCATCATCACTCCCCTCTTTTTAATAACTACACGTTTTTAACTGGTAAAGTCCCGTTTTATTTTTCTCACTGGATCAAGTCTGGTATTAGGATTTTTGAGGATATATTTAATGATAAAGGTTTAAGAACATTCCAGGATATTAGGGCTCAATACAATGTTCCTGGTACCTCATTCTATATATACCTATGTGTCAAATCGGCTCTGCATTCTTATGGTGTTCCTTTAGAGCAGTGATCCTCACAATTTTTTTCACAGGAGCCACATTGGCAGAGCAAAGTCAAGGGGAGAGCCACTTTTACGACAATATACTAAGTCACCCACACCAGTCTTGTATAAAGTACCCGAAAGTCACACTTAAGTATTAGTACGGATACCCTTCCAAAGATTTACTTTGATAAAAGTTCAAGTCACCAACTAGAATTCCACTCAAGTAAAAGTCTTAAAGTATCCATTATTTACTGTACTTAAGTATTACAAGTAATCTATAACTAACTGTACTTGAGTAATGAAAGTACAAGTGCAAGTAAATGTTAATAACAGAACGTTGTCTTGACCTTTAAAACATTTACTCAGCATTTTAAAGCATGGTAAAGAAAAAATTTGCCTACATCACACACTTCAAAAATAGGGCTTTAACAGGGCTCTTTCCCACCCACGTAAGAAAACATTGTGTTTATGTATGGCCAGGGGTGCTGCTCATCTTGTTCTCCGTCGTTTGTAGCTGACGCTGCTTCCGCTATTTCTTCCTCCATGACTGCTTGTGGGATGGCTCAGTGCTCACATCAACGGATAGCTGACAGGATGAGTGTGGAGTGGTGCATGTGCACGTCACGTTACGTAGCTCATAGAACAAAAAGTCAGCTTCCTCAAGCTTTTGTTGCGGTCACCTAACCTAAGAACGGCATAGAAAACACCAAATCTAATTTGATTTTAGAAACGAGTAACGACACTCCGCGCTGAAAATGTGTCGGAGTAAAAGTATGCAATTAAATTAGGAAATGTAGTGAAGTAAAAGTGAAAGTTGACAAAATAAAAAAAACTCAAGTATAGATACTCCCAAAACATACTTGAGTACAGTAGTGAAGTATTATTACTTCATTACTATACAACACTGCCCACACAGATTTCTACAAATAAATTGGTCATCCCACAAAAAAG
This sequence comes from Mormyrops attenuatus, assembly GCA_026777985.1. Classification (NCBI taxonomy): domain Eukaryota; kingdom Metazoa; phylum Chordata; class Actinopteri; order Osteoglossiformes; family Mormyridae; genus Mormyrops; species Mormyrops attenuatus. The sequence continues at coordinate 30,040,140 of JAODKC010000095.1, read as the reverse complement.
AACACAGCCAGTACATTTTCAACTAAGACCATATTTACCTTTGACTTTCTTCATGTTGTATTTGTAATTTGTTGTTGCAATCACAGTGAGTCATTCAACATGAGCATGGGTCAGCCGGTTTCTTTGTTTCCTCTTGATAGTGTTCATTGTTGAAAATGTTGACTCACAAGTGTATGTGCTCATAAAAAAGACATCACTTTATGTACAAGTGGTTTCAAAAAGGGAAAGTCTGCTTCAGAAACCAAACTCCAGAAGTGACCAACACCTGCCCTGAGTTCAACATGGAGAATATCAATTGTTTGCAGCTCAATTATTTCACTTTCCAGAGTGGCACGATTATCAGGGCACAGCTGTGTGATGGTTGGAGTAAGAGAGGATACATCCACATGGAAGGTGTAACAGTCGCCATTGTGTGGTGTCTCTTTAAGGCAGTGTGAGTCAATGTTTTGATGATGTCAGTATGTATACATCACCACGCACTGTAGAGCGCGAGAGAAGCGTGCTTACGTATAGCCGCAGGGACTGAGAGGGACGTTATGTTCTTATCTCCCTAACAAAAAGTAACGTCACGGGTTGTATGAACACTGCTCGCTTCATGTGTGACAAGCCAGCAGCTGTTCAACCGGGCTTTGTAAGGTTGGTGAAGAGTGTGTGTAATTGAAAGACAATGGCTGTGGAAATCCCAGTACCAGCATGTCGTGAGTTTTTGGCTGTCCCTGCTAAGTGTTCCGCCGCCTCTTCTCCACCACAAAATACAACTCGTTACAAAATGGCGCCCAAACATCTTTTCTTAGACCTCAGTGTGCAGTATCTTGAGGCATCTGATGACTGATGCATTAAAAAGGTGCGTCACAGTGAACTGGATTTTTCGCCATAGTTTGTGCGGAACAGATCAGGCTAGCCATTAGATGGACGTGGACCTGCGTTACCCGAATCTGAGATGGATGCAGCTTTGTCATTGGTTCTGAATGTGCATGTTTACCAGGGTTGGGGCCATTCCGGAATGCAGTCATCAATTCCAATCAAAATCAGAAAATGGAACTTGAGTTGTAATTTAAATCTCCCTGAAATTCAAATTCACTTCCAAATCTGTTAGCCATAGTATTTTTTTCCAATGCCAAATCCAGCTCCATTTCCTAATTTGGACTGGAATTGATGAATGCATTCCGGAATGGCCCCAACCCTGATGTTTACAAGATGGAGCGCATCGGATTTTTCCCCTCCACCAGCTGAACACTTGCATCAGACTTTGCTTCATATGTACAGTCTCTTCAAGTGAGAACTTTTTCACAGGACACGGCTCCGTGCCGAACCAGGGCGACACGAGTTTAATGTTGACCGGAAAGAACCAGACTGAAGTTGTGAGGGTACATATTTAAAAAGAAAAGAAAAGAAGAAGAGAGAATGTTTGACACTACTTCATTATATGTTTGCACTGGTTTGATGGTTCTCAGTAGGAAGCTATTTTAGGTCCATTTGACTTTTAAAAACGCTACTCATACAATATTGCTCATAAGTTTACATCTATTTTGCAGCTAAATATTTTTTTGGTTCAGGGTGTTTAATTTTTCTACCTCCACTTTTCAAAGTAAGATAAAGAATTCACCGCTAAAACTGAGAACTCACATGCTTTAGATCATTTTTGTGTGACAAGAACTGAAGTTTATTTCAGCATAACTGTTACATTATTCAGATTTGGGTCCTGATAAGTGTGCATTATGGCTACTCATCCTGACCTGACTGATATATGCGATGATTTAGACTTTAGGTTACTCCTAAACGAAAATACTGACAGACACAATGCTGCGGACCTTGGAAATAAAGTGCAAAGTTTACGAGCAGAGGTTGATATGCTTCAGCAATGCCTACATGAATCTTTGGACCTCCAGAAAAATATTTTGGATGGACTCAACACACGGATCCAGTCCAAAGAGGGCCAGCTGCCCAGGTGACTCACCCCTTTCCTCAGGCTTCTTCTACTCCTAGTGTACCTAGCCTACCTAGCAGGAGAACCACACAGTCCACTAGGGCTCTGTCTCAATCCCAGTCAGAATCACGGGAGTTAATTAATACGACTAGAGTCCTCACTGCAGCATTACACCAATCTAAACTAGAACCCATTGTATTCTCTAACAATGGGAGTATTCACCCAGAAGAATGGTTACAGTCTGTTAATGCATACTGTATAAGACCTCCTTAGACCTAGCAGACGTTCAGATCCTCAAAGAACTGCCACACTTCCTAGCTAAGGAACCGAGGAAGTGGTTTAGTGTTCTCAATTCTCATGTATCTACTTGGACTGACTTTTGTGAACTTTTCAGAACTGTGTTCTTGCCTCCTGACAACCAGGAACATATTATGAGAGGAATCCTGGACCGTTTCCAGCACCCCAATGAGCCTCTGCCAACGTTTGTTACACATCTGCTCAGCGAGTCCAGGAAATTAAGGAGCCCACCGTCTGAGCGGGACCAAATTGAGCTCATCAGTAAACATGCCTTGGAGAAATACAGGGTAGCACTGTACGGGATGCCTGTAAGGTCAGTAATTGACCTAGTGTTGCACGCCCATGAACTGCATTCTGTTCTCGGCACCAGTCTTTCGCAGCCTCCAAGAGTCCAGGTGAAAAATAAAACTGAGGGAGGCCTCCACTGTTTTAAATGTGCCATGCCCGGTGTTACATCTCGCATATGTCCTAACTGTTCTACTGATTTTCAGGGAGCTCGACACTCCCCCAAACCTACTAGGGAACTTCCTGAGTCTCCACATGCAGATCATTATCCTCCAACACCGGTTGCAAAAGAGGACAGTACTGACGCAGTAAGAGAGACAAAACTAGCCGGTAGGAGGCAGGAGAACTTTGGGGGGGGGGGGGGGGAGAGTGTTTCACACAGGCAACCCTCCCTCCAGCCAATAACTCCACCCTCATTACCTATGTCAGAACCAAGTGGGCCACCTATGCTCAATCACATTGAAGATGTAACTTCGCAATCAGCATGGAACACCCCTTTCAGAGTTAAAGCGAACTTTAATGGAGCAGCTCTGGAAGCCACACTGAATACAGGTGCATCTCTTTCAGCAGTGAATGCAGATCTTATACCTGAAAAGAACCAAAATAAGTCTTTAAGAAACCAGTGGAATTTTCCACCCATAAGGCTAGCCGATGGCACAAGCTGCAATCCATTAGGTATAATCTGGTAAACCATTGGAGTTATGGTCAACAAAGTCCTACTTGATAAACGCTACCCATACAGGATAAACCTTTCATTTGCTAGTGTGCCAATCAATCACCAACCAAATCCTTATGCCTTATGCAAAACATGTTTTATTTAAACATTAACTGGTTTTCAGCATACTAATTCTTTGAGAAAATAGAATGTACAAAAAACAACTAAATAATAAAACTGAAATAATTCACTCTCCATTTAGTGTGCCTTGCAAACACGTTAACAACATATTTAAATAAAATTGTAAAGTACAGTAGTCTACATGACAGTTTAAAAGGAATTCACTCCAATACAGGCAAACAAATGTACTGTCCAGAAACAGATTAGGTAAAGGACCCAAAAACCTCTCTCCTCCTTTCATTTCCCTGAACATACTGCTGGGCAATTTCTTGTCTGTTCAAATTGTCCAGCCTCTCCTGGTGAATATGGCATACCGCAACTCCATTCAGCCTTTTCTGACTCATGGTTGACCGCAACCATGTTTTTAGTCTCTGTAACCCACTAAAACTGCGTTCTGCCTCAGCAGATGATATGGGCACTACCGTCAACAATCTCACTAGTGTCTCAACTTGATTAAATAGGCCATGGACTTCAAGGGGCATTTCTTTTAAAGCATGTGCAGCATCCGCAGTTGTGGTGGCATTGTACTTGCTTTTAAACATCGCCAGTTGCACTCTCAAGTCTTCCTCTTGCAGTTCAGGGTATTTCTGAGCTGCTGCCTCATTTGTAGTGTGAGACAGGAGTGAGGCCTCTGATTCTTTTAAGGTCTGGATGCCTGGTTGCGTAAACTTGTCACTGATTTGTGCATCTATTGTGTCTAAGACACGGTAGAACTCTATTTTGTAAAACTCCACAGCTGATCCAGGTGTGTATGTATCCAGGTGTGTATGCATGTGTGCGTGGTAGAACAATGGGCTCTAGAGACAGATTGTCACACATGTCCTCTGCCTCCTTAAAGATTGCCTCAAAGTGTTCAGTGTTTCTTTTTGATTTCAAACTGTGTTGGACAAGGGAGACCGCAGAGAGCATGCCCTCCATTGTCTGAGTGTTTTTCTGAAGAGATGCACTGAGTACTTCTAATTCATTGATCACGTCTAACACAAGCATAAGTCCCAGTGCAACATTACTTTGTTGCAGTCGAACATGTAAACCCTCTGCTCGACTTGGAGATTCAGAGTTACTTGAAGCCATCTGATCTAGTGATTTCAGTACTATCCCATATTGCCTGAGAACGGCACGAATAGCAGGTGAATGTACAGTCCACCTTGTGGGACATAAAGGCCTGATGGACTGGACTGGCCCTTCCCTTTCAGTTGCAGCAATGGCTTTAAATTTATCTTTTAGTTTACCAGATCGACCAAAAAATGTGCCAAGGTCATGAATCCAGTCAAGAGCATTTCGTACAACAGGTGGGGCTGAGCAAGCTTGTTGTGTAACTAAATTTACACAGTGAGCACCACAATGTATGTATAGTGCTAATGGCTGTGCTCGTTGAATGACCCGATATTGGCAAATTCAAATTCAATTGCAAATTCAACCTCAACAGCACATCCAAAATGATCCTGGCAAGATTTTCACCTGTTGTAGAAGTTGTCTCATACAACCCAATAAACTCTTCATGAACCAGCAAATCCTTGTCAACATAATGCAGACACAGGGCCTCCTGCTCCACACCTGAGATATCCCTTGTCCCATCCATAATGATGGAATACTGTAAAATTGGGAGAGACCGGATTTCATCTGCAATTTCCCTAATAATAGATGAACTCATCAAATTGATAACATCATTTTGACAATCCCAAGACGTGTGCACTCCCCTCTTTACAGACAACCACCTTGTAAAAGCTGGATCATGTTCAGCTTTGTATTTTAAAAGCTGGTCGAGGTTACCTTGACGATGTTCATGACCCCTAAAGGCTACTCCCTGCCTTGCCAGGACCATCTCACCCCCTATTATTTTTAAAAGGCTAGCTCTGTTTTCTGCCTGTTGTGTACTGACTGCGATGCTCAACTGTGTGCTAATTGGCCTGCTCACATATGCATCTGTTGTGATAGCCACTTTGTGACCTGTGGATTTCTCATGTAAGGAAAATTTTTCATGTTCTTTTTTCCAATTTTTAAATCCGGAACTTACAAAAGTGTTCTGTGTTCTTGGCTTGTGGTGGTTTTCCACTCTTGTAGTATTTAGAGCACTGAAAACACAAAAGACAATCAGTACCCAGACTGACATGCAGCCAGGGATACTTTTCATACCACGTTTTTTGGAATGACAGAGTACGGTCCTTGAGCACTTGTTTTTGCAAAATTTAGGGTCAGGGTGATTTGGTTTTGTGTATGTCATTAGGATGTCAGCCTCCTCTCCCTCTCCCTCTGTTCCTGCTGTCTCGTCTCCTGTCCCTCCTTCTTCTGTTCCACCTTTTTCTGTCTGTCTTCCTTCTATTTCTTCCTGCTGTCCTTTTCTACTACCCTCCAGCAGATCCTCTCTTTCAACCTGGCAAGGACCTGCCTCACTGTCATCATCAGGAATTGCCTGCAGGGCAGGACAATGTTAACATTTTAAACATTATAATTGAATGTTATGATCTGTTAACAATTACTTTTGTTGCTAAAAACACTTTTTTAATCTGAAATTAAGATAAATTGTCATGGAATGGGGGCGGACTTGGTACGCGGGCGAGAGCGTGGCATGGTGCAGGCAGGAATGGTAGGAAGGCGGACGACCCACTTGCGGCTTCACAAAACAAAGGTTTATTTAACGAAACAGAAAAACTAAAAACAAAAGTGGATAAAATAAGGACTAAAGGGTCAGGGCAAACAAGGAGCAGGCAGGCTGCAGGCTACAGGCTACAGGCTACAAACATCTGAACATCTGAACATCTGAACATCTGAACATCTGAACATCTGAACATCTGAACATCTGAACATCTGAACATCCAACCGCAAAACTACAACAAACATACCAACACAATGAACCACTAAGGGACAGAACTCAGGCAGGGACATAAATACTAAAACTGAACTGGGTAACGAGACAGCAGGAGTGAGACAGACAATTATCCAATCGGGGAGGGTGCAAGACAACGAGCAATCAGGAATACACACAAGGGCAGGCACAAGAACAGGCAACAGGTGGAACTAATTAACTCAAGAAACTAATACTAACCAAGAAATAGGGAAAACAGAATCTAACACTAGGGAATACAGGTACATTTATCTATGTAGCCTATTTATAGGCTATTTGAAAATTAAATGAAATACTGTTGTACACACTGTTAGGCCTACTTTAGCCACGTTTGAGTATTCTGTTCGAAAGAAATACTGTTGATGCTGTAAAAGGGCACTACTATAATAAGATGAAGCCCAATCTAAGATAGGCTATGTGAACGTCCTGTCCGTGTGTGAATGGCAGTCCTGAACAGATGTCTCTTCGCTCATTTTCCTAACGAAACGTTGCTATGCTAAGCGTATGCTCGCTTGATTATGCATGGAGAGTCAGATTAATCTGCGTCAAATCTGCCTTAACACATTAACGCTGACAGCACTAATTTTAACATTAGCATAATATCGATGCCCTAGATAGACATTCATATTTAGCCTGTTATAAGTTAAACAGGCAACAAGTAAGGGATAGCCTACTTACATCATTTGGTTTTTGAAAAAACGCTGTAATTGTTTTTTGCCTTTTCGTTGGCTTCATCCTTCTATTCAATCCATCAGATGGGCCTAGTGGTCACTATGGTTACCGCTACAACTTTGACAGGCACCGATGAGGCAGCTTGTATGATTGAGGACCCCTTAACAATAACAAAACACAAGAAGTGCTGCTAGGAGCTTGAAGGTAGCCGAAATAAAGCATGTTCAGATTTTTATTTAGGATGTGTGAAATAAAATGTTTCAGTCCCTGAAACAGGAGTATGAGTTATAGGCATCACTCTGTGCTTTAGCCTGTCCCCTCCCTGAATGGTCCATCAGTGTTGCACACATGTGGATTGATGCTGACGTGACAAGGTATACAGGCTTCTCAGTAAACGCTAATGCCAACTGTCTGTGCTGCAACTCAACAAACGCAGTATTGACGGGATATTTTTTCCTTATGTAAAGACGGCAGATGCTGTTTTTTTTGTCCTGTAAGTGGGGGGGGACTGATCGAGGTCACTCTGAATCTGAAGGGGACCCATCCCATCCGTCCCTGGTGCTAACTGCGTGCCTGCTGTCATCCCCTTTAGTTCTTGAGATGGACTTTATGGCTCGCATTTCACTAACAATACATGTCCCAACCAGAACTGTAATTATGGATGATATTCCCCCTTGTCTTGAGGAACTCTGACAGAGAGCTGTGGAATGGCTTTGTGGAAGCTGATCTTGAGTGTGGACTAATGAATCTGCAGGACACTCCACAGCTCTCTCTCCATGAGAAGGTTGACAAAGCTAACTTGGATTCTGTGGAAAGAGAAGGACTGTAAACATTGTTAGGAAGCTACAGTGATCTGTTTGATGGTCACCTTGGTCGTACTTCTCTGGCAGAACATGTCATTGTCACTGGGGATGCAAAGCCTGTTACCTTACCACCATACCACTCTTCCCCAGCTAAAAAGCAGATCATAGAAGAACAAGTACAAAAAATGCTACAGGAAAATGTCATTGAACCTGCGTCAAGACCATGGGCAGCGCCTGTGGTCATTGTGAACAAACCCCCCTGTGAACCACGGTTCTGTGTTGACTTTCGGGATCTAAATCAGTTAACTGTGAAAGATTCTTACCCCCACGAGTGGATGCATCACTGGACTTTTTGTCAAGAGGAAAATTTCTCACAACTCTTGATGTCGCCCGAGGTTACTGGCAGGTCCCTATTGCAGAGGAAGCTAAACCAAAGACTGCTTTTATCACGCACTGCGGCCTATTCCAGTTTAGTTCTTCCTTTCGTATTATGTAATGCCCCAGCGACATTTCAGTGGCTTATGAACAATGTTCTAGCTGGCTTAATTTACAAATCATGTGCAGTATATCTGGATGATATTGTTGTTGCATCACCGACTTTTGAACAACACTTGCTTGACCTACAGGAGGTGCTTAGTAGGCTTCGGTCTGCTGGCCTCTCTTTGAAACTGATCAAATGCCAGTTTTGCCTTACAGGACTCACCTTCCTGGGATATCGTATTACTCCTTCTGGCATTCATCCTGACCCTGACAAGGTGAGAGCTGTGACTGAGTTCAAAGTGCCAACCACAACAAAACAGGTGAGACAGTTCCTTGGCTTTGTACAGGACTACACCCGTCATGTTGAGCCACTTTTTGCTCTCACCAAAAAGGACGTGCAGTTTAACTGGAACGACAGCTGCCAAACAACTGTAGACTTTCTGAAACGTTCTATAGTCTCAGCAGCAGTCCTCAGGTTCCCCGATTTTACGCGTCCATTTTTCATTCACACTGATGCATGTGATGCTGGACTTGGTGCAGCATTAATGCAGAAAGACGAGGATGGCAAAGATGTTGCCTTAGCTTTTGCTAGCCGTGCTTTACACAAATCAAAAAAACCCTACTCGACTCCAGAGAAAGAATGCCTAGCTGTGATTTGGGCATTGGAGCATTTCCGACCTTATGTCGACGGTTTGCATGTGACTATTTACACTGACCACAGTAGCTTCAGGTGGCTGATGTCTCGACCAGATCCCTCTGGCAGGCTTGCTCGGTGGTCTCTTCGCCTTCAAGACTTTGACTTTAGCATCATCCACAAACCTGGAGAATGTAATAAGGTGCCCGATTCCCTTTCACGTAATCCTCTCCCAGATGTGGATGCATCTATCGATCTTCTCCCTCCCTATGCAGTGATTGGAAGCATGGACCTTCGTACTCTACCTTCTGTGATTGTGTCGGACCGTCCACATGTTCGTCAATTGCAGTTTGAAGACCCAGTCACAGGTTCGTTGCTCCGTCAGCTGGAAAGTGACCAGCAAACTGGGGAGGATAACCAAGCTCTGGAGAAGTACATTGTTCAAGATGGACTCCTCTATTTCCTCGACCCAAAAACAAAGTGTGGTCTCCACCCACTCAAACAGATTAAACTGTTGGCTCCTACTGCACTTCATGGTTATCTGCTTAAGTATTACCATGATCATCCTACAGCCGGACATCTGGGCATTGCTAAAACGCTGGCACGCTTGCGTCTCAGGTTCTTCTGGCCAAGCATGAACTCTGATGTGAAAAAGTATCTCATGTTGTTTGTGTCAAGCCACTAAACCAACTCAAAGAAAGACAGCAGGTCTTATGGTCCCCATCCGACCACAAAGGCCATGGGAATACATAGGTGTGGACTATGTTGGCCACTACCCCGCACCCAAAGAGGAAATGCATATATCCTTGCTTTTGTGGACTATTTTTCCAAATGGATCGAGGTGAGTGCAGTGAGAGAGGCCACAGCTCAAGTTGCTGCTAATAAGTTCATTACTGACATTTTTTCTCGACACGGTTCTCCTCGCTACCTTATTTCTGATAGGGGAACACCTTTTGTTGGTGGACTATTTGAGCATGTTGTGTCCACACTTGCCACCGAGGAGCACAGACTGACAACTGCATATCATCCTCAAACTAATGCAACTGAACGTGTAAATTGCACTTTGAAAACAGCTGTATGTTGAGGATAAGCACACCTCCTGGGACAAATATCTCCCACCCAGATCTGTTTTGCACTGCGTACTGCACCCCATGAGAGCACTGGCCTGAGCCCATCTATGATGCTCTACGGTCGAGAGCTGGACACGCCCTTGGACCTCATCACTCAGCCCTCTTGGGAAGGGCTGGATGACCCTGAAACCTCTTACTCAGATACCCTGAGAGGTTCACTTCAGGATGCCCATGAGCATGCTCGTAAGGTGCTCACAACAAGTCATGATCGGCAAAAACATTACTATGATCTAAGACGTCGCCCGGTCTCTTATGAAGTTGGAAACCTGGTCAGAGTAAAGTCGCACCCAAAATCGGATGCATCATCCAACTTTTGTGGACTACCTGTGGCAGCTTCAGGAGTGCGTTCGCATCATGCACAAGCTGGCCAGGGGCCATCAAGGCATGGCCACGACCAAGGAGAAGAGGGCGTATGACATCCACTGCCGGAGACGGGCTTTCCAGCCTGGGTTCCCTGTTTGGGTGTTCTACCCCATCAGAAAGAAGGGTCCTGGGGAGGTCCTGGAATGAATCTCCAAGGTGGTGTACAGGGTGCAGATGCCGGAGTCGCCGTGTGTTATGTCATGTGCAGTGTTTAATGTTTAGAATTGTATGCAGTGTGTATGTGTATGTGTGCATGCACCCATAGTGTGTATTGGGAGTAAGTAGGGCGATGCATGGTGGGCAGTGTGAGTGTGTGTTGTTGGATTGTATGGGAATAATAAACGCCATTTGGTGATTAAACCCTGAACTGTCTCTGCTGGCTAATTATTGCAAGCATGGCTCAGTGACCCACCATTATGTTTTCTCATTTCTCATTATGTTTCCTAATGGTAGCATATAGAGAGAAAACAATAATCTCCTTCACTTTGAGGCAGCAGAGCAAGCAGCAGCGACATGCACTTCCTCCTGCTGCAGGGTTTCAGCAGGTTGTGGGGCGGAGTGCAATAGAGAGACAGCAGGCAAAGGACAGAGCTATGGTTCCACTCCCCTTCTCAGGAGGAGCACCTCCCTTAATCTCTCCACTATCTGTGGCACCTCTCATGGGTGTGAGGTTAGAGACATGGCTGCCATCCCTCAGTCGACCTGACCCATTACAACAACACCTGCACCAGGGAGCCCTCAAAAAGCCTCCAATATAAACCTTATAGAGTAAAACATGCTTTCGCGGACACACATAGGACAGGAACAACCTTGCATGGTGAGGAAGCAGCAGGCTGAGCAGCTCCACACAGCAAGGAACCAGTAAGCTGAGCGGCTCTGCACAGTGAGGAAGCGGCAGGCTGATGCCTTTCACAGCACTCAAAGTCTGGAAACGGAATCCCACACCTCATCTTCCGAGCCTACCATCTGTCTCTCCAAGACAAGCTGATCTACCAACCAATTGTAGGATGCCCAAGGCTCCTTCTGGTCACTGTCGGAGGATCCATAGATGAACAGATTGTCCATGTCGCAGTAGGGAAATGGAGAGGTAACCTTTGGGAGCAGTCTTGATGCTGTAACGAAAGAGCACATATGTACAGAGACCCTTGAAGGATCTCTCAAACAGCTGCAGGGTCGTTTGGTCGTTTGTTCATGGAGTATCACCTATTTTACCCCTTACACTTAAACGCATAAATTTGAATAAATAAATATGTATAGCTACCACTGCATATATGTGCTCATGGTTATACCAGAAGAATCTTGGAAATTAACCCTTTGGGAACAACAGCATCGTCGGTGATGCCGTGTATCTTTTTTGTCTATTTCCATTTATATCTCACTGAAATCGTCATGCAGAATCATGAAAAAAACGCTGGCTAAATCCGTAATCTGTCTTCCATTGTCGGAAGTACTTAAAGTTTTTAAATTAGGTTAAATCTGCAAAAATTAAACCATGTCACCTTTCTTTGTTTTCTTTCTGCATCGGGGGCGTGTAGTACTGCCCTCATGTGAAGATAGCTATTCACATTCTATATAAATAGCCGCACTTCCGCATATTCAAATCACATTCGCATAGTAATCTAATGAACAACGCATTTAAGAACAAAATGTGTACATCCAAACACATATAAAACATTTTGATTCAATAGCTGCATCAACATTTGTCCCATTCTTTTGGATTTTTATATTTTCCAAGCATAAAAAGAAATCAAATTAAGACTCTTTACAGTGTTTTCAATGGAAATAAAGTGCAAAGCACCAACAAATCTGTCAATTCAATATCCTCTGTGTGACGATCGCCATCAGGCAGGAAGCGGGGAAGGACGAAGCAGGCAGCCAGGAATCAAGGAAACGGGGTTTATTCGGGACAAACAGGGAAGCACAGGGCAGAAGGCGACTGACATCAATGACGGATCTGGGCAGACGGACTAGAACGCGGACTAAATACATAAGACTACAGGCAGGAAACGTGGAACAGCTGGTAAAACAGAAGGATTCCACATGAGGGTAACGAGGAGGGTGTGGCACACGCAAGGGCTGGACGATCGGTCATGACAGAACCCCCCCCAAAGGCACGCACTCTGGGTGCGCCTCAAGGGAGGAGGCAGACAAGACAGGACCGGGAGAACAGAACCTGGAAAACAGGACAAAACCATCAATGAAAGACGAGGAACAGGACGGAAGACCTGACACAAAACAAGGAACGCAGACAGGCAGATTAGGAAAGGAGACACATGGGGAACAGAGGAACAGAAGGACCAGGAGTGAACAGAGGGATGAGAAGCAGAGACAGGAAGCACAGAGGGACGAAGAGCAGAGACAGGAGGAACAGGGGGACGAGGAGCAGAGACAGGAGGCACAAAACAAGGAGGCTGAAATCAGGGAGGCGGATACAGGGGAGCCCGTGGGAGCCTCTGTGGGCGAAGGGCGGCAGCCAGAGGGGCCGCAGGCGACCGGAAGGCTGAAGCCAGAGGGACCCCAGGCGACAGGGAGACAGGAACAGGTGAGGACCATGAGGGGGGCGAGGAGACGGGCAGAGGGACAGGTGGAGGAGTTGAGGAGGCAGCCGGAGGGGACAGCCGCGCCGGCAATGAGGGAGGGGCAGCCAACACAGGCGACCGCAAGGCCAAGGCCGGCTAAGGCGTCGTCCACCGACGTGCCAGAGCGGTCGAAGAGGAGGGCCCAAAAGACTAACTAAGTTTAGTGCTACGTCAGTGCTGGTACTGTGAGAAAAGGTATGCCAAAAATGTGTTGAATGGATAGTTGTGCATGGTGTGACTGACCAGATATGATCACACTTCATTTAGAAATGAAACATGTTTACAAGACATATGCGCTGTACAGACTTACATAAGTAGCCCGCCATTTTGGAGTCTGTGACATGTGTGCAATTTGCCAAGTCAAATGTAGATATGCTGTGGACTTCCAGTACCACATACTTCTTAAACAATGTCCATTACCCAGACATTTTATTTCAGAACATTGTTTATCTCTAATCTAAAACCAGGATAGCTGTCATAGTGAAGTGACAGCTCCAAGACACAGCCACAACTTCCCACAAGTGTGTGCAATAGGTCTCCACCGGAAGCATTTTATTTGTCTGAAGATAATGTTGATGGTTTTTCCCAAAAATAAATCAGAGCCAGTGCAAAACCTGAGAAACAACGACGGTCGCTGCATGTCAGACTCCCTCACGTAAGTAGTTACATTCCTCTGAATGTCATTCTCCTGGGTGTTTAGTGTCTCTGGAAACGAAATGGACCTCACAAGTTTTCTGCTCATCAGTAGCAGGTTCTCATAAGCAGTTATAATCCTGTTAATTTTGAGGCCAGCAGTAGAAATTATGTTTGTCTACTGCTCAATGACATATGCAGGCTCTTGAAGCAGTTTTTGTGTGCCAGCTCTTGAAGGATATCTTCAAAATTGTTGGCTGTTGGCCTTTTCCTAGACGTGATTGTCCAAGATCTCAAGTAATTCATCTGTGCTGACACTGTCAAAGTCTGATCACCAAGATTCAAAAACTGTCCACTCTCCTACTGAAATAAACTTAAGTAAATTTTCGAGTAAATCACTCTTGATATACCCCGAGGCTGCTTTCTCCAAGATGACTGGATCGAGACTGACAGGAAGGCACTTTTCCTTCTGCCATCCAAATGCTATTATACAACCTACACATTGTGCCTGTCCAAAATCATGACTGAGCAAAAGCACTTTCAATGAACTGCCAATGGTGCCCTGGTCATAAAAGTCATGCCAGAATTCAGACAGACAGTCCCTTACAACTCCTTCATCATCATGCCACATCTCAAAATTTCCATCGAGCAGTATAAGGTGTATTTTCACATCAGAAAAATATGAAATAAGTTTAGAAAGTACATTGCCATGGTGAACAAGTAAGATTCTTGTTGTTTTTTAGGTGACATAGGCAGTGTCTCATCCATGCTATATTTAGTAATGCCTCTAAGGTCATCTGTGAAGATTGTGACTATGTTATTGTCTTCCAAAAGATCCACAGTAAATGTTTCAGCACTCACTTCCTCTAGAATGAAGGAAAGATACACTTTGTGTTCTGGAAGTTCCTGTGTAGATTGAAGATTAATGAAGATTACTTCTGGTATATCTGTATTTTGGGATCTATGAGATGGCTGATCTGTACAGTTGATGGGGGTGGAACAGGAAGGACAATCCTGAGAACTTCCATTTTCTTCAGAACCTTCTACATTTGGTTTCCTTTGTGCACTTTTTTGTTCTTGCTTTCAGGTTCTACTTGACAAGTGCCAATTTAGTGTCTCTGTACAATTTCCCAACTGTTGCAGTTTCATCCAAGGCCATTTCCTGTTAGTCTTTTAAGTCAACTTCAAATTCTGGGATGTTCCCTTTTGCATTCTTTCCATTTGGAAAAAAGAGAGAAGTCACTTCTTGAATCAAATCTGCCTTGTATGAATCCTTTTCCATGTACCCCCACCTCTTCTTGTTTGAAAACTTTTTCCTCCTCATCATAATGCATCCATCCTAATTCAACCTTCCTTATACTTTTTTGAGCATGAGCTGTTCCCACAATCTTCAGTGTTTTGTTTTTTGGATACTTGGAATCAAAAAGCTTTGATTTACGAGTTTTACAATAATCTTTCTTCCTTCCTCCTACAAAATGCAGTGACTGCCAGGCAATCACCATAGGATGGCAAGTATGTCTTCAGTTGTACACATGTCATCAGTAGTAAGACAGTGACATCTAAAGAAAGCCCAATTCAGTTTAAAATTCAGTTTAACTTTATATTTCAATCACACACAGTCTGTAGGCATTTTATTATTTTCGGTTCGTGTATGGAAGTATAACTCATTTTCCGATTTTAAACAGAAAAATTAAAACAAATTGGATAATGTTTTGCGTTCAGTTGTAGAAGTTTAAGGAAGTCAGAAAATGTATTGGAGCATTTTTTGCGTCTATTTCTGTTTATATCTCACTGAAATCTGTATGTAGAATCATGAAAAAAACACTGGCTAAATCCATAATCTGTCTTCTTTTCAAAATGAACATTGTCGGAAGTATTAAAGTTTTTAAAATGAGGTTAAATTGGCAAAAAAAAATAAACCTTTCTTTGTTTTACCTGCATCGGGGGCGTGTAGTACCGCCTTCCCGTGAAGATCGTTATTCGCATTCTAAATAGCCGCACTTCCACTTATTGAAATCGCATATAGAGCAGCATGATTCATCACTCCACAGAACACATTTCCACTGTTCCAAAGTCCAGTAGCAGTGTGCTTTATACCACTCCATCCAATGCTTGCCATTGTACTTGGTGATGTAAGGCTTGCATGCAGTAGCTTGGCCATGGTAGTGCATTCCATGAAGCTCCCGGTGCATGGGTTTTGTGCTGGGGATAATGCCAGATGTAGTTCGGAACTCTGCAGTCATTGAGTCAACAGATCGTGGCGACTTACGCACTATAAGCCTCAGTATTTGGTCACCCTGCTCAATTACTGGTCTGCCGCTTCATGACTGAGTTTTTGTTCTTCGTAAACACTTCCACTTTGCAATAATACCACTTACAGCTGACCATGGAATATCTAGCAGGGAAGAAATTTCATGAATGGACTTATTGCAAAGGTGGCATTCTATTACAGTACCATGCTTGAATTGGCTGAGCTTTGCAGAATGACCCATTCTGTCACAAATGTTTGTAAACATGACTGCTTGGCTAGCTGCTTGATTTTATACACCTATGGCAATGGGTCTGAAAGAAACAGCTGAACTCAATGATTAAGAGGTGTGTCCCAATACTTTTGTCCATACAGTGTTTGTCACGCCACAGTTCTAGAGGGCACAAAATGCCATCAATGAGGTAAACCCACATACATTGCTCACATACAATCAGCATATTGTGATGAGTACTTCAGTCATTTTAATAAATTAGATGATAGCTCTTTTACATCGAAGTTGCTCTATTTATTCACACATATTATTGGTTTAATACTACAGGGAAGCCAACAATTTAAATTACACTCAAGGTCACATGGTGAACGAAACACATGCATTCCACGGCATACATTATAGGGTTACAATATTTACTATTAATGAAAAAACACATTAAATCACGTTACTGTTAGGCTGAAGCTAGAAGCACCTGAAAGTTGACAACCACGGGCTCAGCACTATTGATTAATGAAACAGTAAGAACGCTACTGCATTTACCTCTGATAATGAATCCAAAGCTTGTGTCATTTACTTGAAGTGCAGCCCTTTGAGAGTGCTGGGTCACTTCAAAATACCTATCGTAGGCCAATTTAGATCATGTGTCTACTTTGCGCTTCACTTTAGTTTCGGTATGATTGATCTAAATCGGAAGTCTGATTTAAACAATGATTACAAGAGGGTGATAAATATAAGAAAAAATTATGAACACGTTTCTCGTTATTTTGAGATATTAAGTCAAAATTATGAGTAAGTTTCTCATTATTTTGAGATAAGTTATTTTGAGCAGTCATTATTTCAACATATTGTCATTTTGAGATACCAAGTCGAAATGATGAGACTGTTTCTCGTTATTTTGAGATATTATGTCAAAATAATGAGAAAGTTTCTCGTTATTTTGAGATATTAAGTCGAAATTATGAGAAAGGCTCTCATTACGGGATAATAATTTCTTTCTTAACATAATTTTTGCGGGTTTGAACGCCTCATTTTTTTAAAGGTGTTTTTAGGCAGGGCGCACACACTCACAGGGCCAATTTAGACTCCCCAATCAACCTATCCTGCACACTTTTGGATCGTGGGAGGAAACCGGCACCCCCGGCGAAAACCCACGCGAACACGGGGAGAGAGTGCGAACTCCACACAGAAAGGATCCGGGACCGTACATAATAATTATTTATTTATTTATTTATTCTTCTTATTCTTACTGATGGAATGAAAGTGAAGACTTACCACCAGGCCACACATATATAGTAATGAAACCTCGAACACCACTGGACAGGTGTTTCCCATTCTCAAATCCCTGTACATCCATTCCAGCCATTCACATTTCAAAAAAGTTGAGAAAGGCGCTATTCAAGGTGAGTAATTATTTAAATAAAGATGCGATTTGAAACAACTCATTGCAACAGGTGACTGTAATTATAATTTGGTACAAAAGCAACATCCAGGAAAGGTCTGGCCCTTTAGGAGCCAGTTTGTCAATAGATATGTGAGAAAATCATTGAAATGTTCTTCAAAGTAATCTAGGAAGGGATGTTACACCATCTATGTTGCATGACATAATTAAAAAGTTCAAGAAAACTCATGGATTTTCTGTGCGTAAAAGGAAAGGGTGCAAGCCTAAGCTGAATAACTGTCATCTCTGATCCCTCTGACGGTACTGCATCAAGAACTTTCATTCATCTACATATATTCGATATAACCACATGAGTATTACTTTAGCAAACTTTTCTTAAGCACTACAATACATAGTTACATCCACAAATGCCAATTAAAACTTGTGCCAAAAGGAAACCTCAGGTAACCATGTTCAGAAGTGCCAACAACTTCTCTGGGCTTGGAGGCATCTGGGATGGACCATTGCACAGTGGAAACATGTATCGTGGATAGATAAATAAATATATAAAGTTTCTGTGTGTGCTGACATAAAACTTGGTGTTTCTCCACAGCCCCAGCTCCTGTCAATGGGGAAAAAAGCAAAGTTGCTCAAACCAGCCACACAACATTGTTCCAGTGAGGTCAACAGGGGGTGCTGTGGTCTAAAACCAGGCATTCAGTAACTCAGCCACTCGTCATAACCAAGTTATGACAAAGAACATCTTTGAACGCACAACATGTCAAACCTTGAAGCAGATGGGCTACAGCAGCAGAAGACACTGATTGGCACTACTAATCGGCAAAATTTCTCAAGAGAAATTCCTGAGGGGGACACAAAAAATGCCACCAAAAGGACTGTTGCATTTGTATTAAATGTATATAGAGGAAAGGAATCCCTTATTACTGTTATATATACTTTGTAATTGATTGATAACTTAAGTATCAGCATGTAGTTTTAAATGCGTTATAAAGTCATTACATATGTGTCAATGCACTAATCTCGACCTCTACTTCAGCATTACAAAAACATAAAGCTCAAATGAATTACAGTTCTAAATGCAGTGAAGGTTTAAAGTGAAGATACTACTGGTGTGCTCTCAGGTGTAACCTGGATGCTGTTACTATAAACTGAAGTCAAATGAACAAAATTACCTTTTTAATGAAGCTAAGATACATATTAAGACAGTTTGTGACCACTCCATCAGTTACCTCTGTCGAGATTGTGTTTTCTACAGCTAACTACAATGTGAACCTATGTCTCTCCAGTTGATAGGATCACAACAAAGGATGTAGTTTAGTGGAACTTGGGAAATCACATACTTGCCCAGCCACCCCTTAAATCTACCACTGCTCTTCTATGCTAACTACCCTGCATACAACACTATTTTTATACCTTCATACATCCATGCGAAGACTGGTCAATTCAGAAACATCATCTCAAAAAAAAAACATTTATGTGTGTACAGTACAGTGTTTTAGATTTACTATGACAGGTACAAATATGACTGCAGTTTATAGTTTTAACTAGGTCACTGCTAGAATTAGTAGATGAGGTGGGACAGATGAGTGTAATGTACTGTTGGCCATCCTCCCTCTGGGCTTAGCATAACCTCTCTTCTGAGAAACTGCACATTACCTTATTAGGTAAAACACTAACAAGTGGCCTCAACTTAAATGTTGACTGGTGGAGCGTGTTACTTCCTGTGGAGTGAGTTAGTCAGAAAGCATTTTACTGCTAAATTCCACCAGCTGAGGTGAAGTGCATCCACTTCTAAAACCTGTTATGTAAGGGTGTAATATTGCTGCCTTTACTTTTATTCTCTGAGTAGTTTTAATGTTCTTATAGAACAAGAAGAATGTAGTAATATGTACAGTATGCTCAGAGATACACAAACTCTTTAAAGTTTGTGCTAATTTTCCCATGCAAATGGTATCATGAAATACAAGTTTTATAACTGAATTATAAAATTGGTAGCAGAGGACGTTTTTAATTTAAAATAATTCTCAGTATAGCTGTTTACAATTCTCATGAATGCTGTTTACAAGTGTGGTCAGTAATTTTCCACTGTGCAGGAAACCTGACTGAGATAGATGTTTCATTGTTTGAAAACCACATAGTTCACACTCGCACTCCTTAGCCCAGTATGTCGCTAAAAATACCACAAAGGGACATTTTTCAGTTAGAGCGTGTGGGGTGGTACTATTTACATAAATGCATGTGTGCAAATGCTGCAGAAAGCTGGAACATGCAAACTCCAAATGCACAGCAAGATGAGGACACCTGAGCCCTAGTGCTGAGGCTGGTACTTATACTAGCTTATAAGTGACATATGTCATAACTTTCTTATAAAAGCTCTTTGCAATAACAAATTTTGGTCACAATACTATTGCACAAAAATGCATGTAATTCAGTTTTGAATAGCTACAACTGCAGTACACTACCCTTTATGAACAGTGTGAGGCATAACGTATCATAATCTTTGGTGGCACTGTGGTTAGCATTTCTGAATCATACATCACTATGGATAAAAGTATCTGATAATTAAATGTAAAATAACAAAACGTTTTTTAGTTAATCAGTTAATTAGTTAATGACTGCTTGAGCTTTTTGATGTGTTTGGTTATATATTCACAGTAACAGACTTGTTATGATGTGGAGTCATGTTGTGATGTAATTTAACTTGGTTAGTGGTGATGCCAACAAAAGGCCACAACATTTTGCAGTCCTTTAGTATTTTATAGCTTAAATAGAGGTGTTTTAACCTAGTTTGCTGTACCTTATCAACCCCGATGTCATGTATCCAAGAGAGGGATCAGGCCCAAACAGGTAGGTTACACCTGCTGGCCAAATTGTCCTACGTAGTTAGCAAACTGGTAAGACTTATATAATAAAACAAAACAGCAAAAACTGACACTGTTGCATACAGAGGAAGCTAAGTTTCCACCGCCATGCATAATGGACACCAAAGAAACCACGCCAGTGTTAGTCCCCAACGATTCTGATTTATGTAACCATATGTGCCAATATGTTATACATGTTGCTAGCCTACAAACATGCACACGCAAAATAACTTCTGAGAGAAGTTTCATATAAGATGACCGAAACAAAGCTACAGACAGCCAGCAATCTCAATGATAATCACATATACAATTTGACCATAGGATTGGGGTTATCATATGTTTAACTTGGTCACTGCTTAGGTTAAGGTTAAAAGAATAACATTTTAAGGGGGTCAGAATAATTTGTGGCAATAAAAATGACAATGAGAGAGGAAAATACTATCTACATAAAGCATTATTGCTCTCACAAAAACAAGTGTATTTGAATTAACTGGTGATAGGTGGTGTGTCACTTCCTGTGGAGGAGTAAGAGGGAGGAGCAGTTCAGTGTTGCATTTGACCAGCTGAGCTGAAGTGCATCTTTCTGTAAGGTCCTCTATATTTCAGCATATATTCTTGTCTGAGTGTGTGCCGTTAGTATTTCATTCTTAATTACAATTTCCACTTGTAATTATTTTCCCCACTTTTATCATATTTGGAAAAGTACAAAGGGGTCATAAAGCACAATATACATTACTGGCCTGAAATCATACTCTGTAAAAAGTAATCAGATAGATAGATAGCCTTTATTGTCCTAATAAAGTATTTTGTGATTTTAACAATTTAGAGGTACATCAAGAATTCAGAAGAGCAGTAGTGTATGAGCGGTAGTGTATAAATATATGTCATTTTAATCATTTATTAATTTGAATTGTTTTTTTGTAGAATGGACGTAAAGCATCTGTCAGTGCTGTGGTTAGTAATTTTCCGCTGACAGCTTAAACTCTGTACTGTCAATTTTTTTAGTGACTGAAAACCTCACAGCCATCAGGTCATGCTCAGGCGCCTCACCTCAGCCCTTTTGTTTCACTTGCATGGAGATGTTTTCCAGTTAAGTAGTTAGGGTGGTAAGAAACACTAACAACATAAGCTAAAGGATAACTTTGAGTTGCGATCAGGAATGCTAAATTCAGGCCCTTCCTATATCAGATCTGCTTATATCTGCAGTTTGGCCACAGTAATTTGTCAATAAATGTGTATATATTTCTGTAGCTGCAACTGCAAGATAGTGCTCCCGTTTTCTGCATTTGTGGGACATATAAGGTTACAACATTGTTTGATTGTACGAACAATTAATTTCCAGCATACCAAGTAGTATTCTGGTTTTATCCAATTGTCCAAAAAATGCAATATTGTCTGCAAGTTGCCTTTGCCATGGGCTTTAAATCACTGACCTTTCTATCTCAGTGTGCTAACCCACTAAGCCACACACCACTCCCATCTAAATGCTAGTTTAATCACTTTCTTATCACCACAGTGTTGAAAGATAATACCCCCAACTCCTCAGTGACTTTCTCCATAATGAAAATCCACTCATAGAGTGTATTTTGAGTCAAGTCAAGTGAAACTTTGTCATGCCAGCCATATACAAGTATACAGTGGCATGAGACGTCGTTCCTCCCAAACCACCGTGCAGCAAAAGACACACGGGGGGGCTGTATGTACACAATTACGAGGGGTAAAGTGCAGATTAACACATAATGCACATGACACAACAGGAGGGCAGACGCACAGTATATAAATGAATAGAATGTAAATAATATAGCAGCAGGAATGTAGCAGCAGAATATAAATATGTTACATAAACTATATAACATTAATAGGATGATGTGACTATATGTACAAAACAGTACTGAAGATAAACTTTCTGTAGATTATATACAGTATGGATACTTTATAACATAAATAGAAATGTGGGAAATGAGCTATCTGTACATAATTTAGTATGGTATAGTTTAATAGTGCAGCAGGTAATGTAGCAGCAGATAACAAAAAGTGCAAACATGTCAGTTAGAGAAAATTAAAGTGGCTATTGGAGTGAAGAGTGAGTGTTGCTCACTTGGTGCAGGACTGCAGGGAGTTCAGGTGTCTTACAGCTTGTGGGAGGAAGCTGTTACAAAGTCTGGTTGAGCTCGTCTGGATGTTGCAGTACCTCCTGCCAAACGGAAGGCGGATGAACATTCTGTGAAGAGGATGGGAGGGTCTTTCACAATGCTGGAGGCCTTGCAGATGCATTGCTTGTGAAACACATCCTGGCTGGATGGGAGAGAGGTCTCGATTACTGAAGTCAGGCATCCCAGAAAACTTTTCCTTACATAGTTCCCCCTTAAACATTGATCCTCAGTGCAATAGTGGAAAAAGGTTTACATTTATCCATTTTCTGTAACCACTTGTCCTATGTAGGGTCGGGGGACACTACGGGCACAATGCAGGGAACAACTCAGGATGGAGTGCCAAACCATCACAATGCATACTCATACACCATTCCAAGAGCATTGAGGGGGTTGAGGTCTCCACCCATTTAAGGGGGTCCATCAGGTTGCATTGGCTAGTTTTATACCCATTTATAGCCATGCGCCCTTCATTCACCCATGCACCATTCATTCACACATGCACTCTTACAGGCAATTTGGAAACTCCAATTAACCTCAGCATGTTTTTGGACTATGGGGGGGACTGAGTACCTGGAGGAAACCCAACGATGACACGATGACAGGGAGAACATGCATATACATGCATATACAACTCCATATACATGGAACCCTGGCAGATACTTAAATCCAGGTCTCAGAGGTGTGAGGCTAGAGTGCTAACCACTGCACCCTCATGCCACCCTAGAATTGGATTTATCAAAATTATTATACAAACATGTACCATTTTAATAAACAGGAATCATGCAGGTATTAGGTATTATATAGAAATATGGTTGTTTGTCTCTACATACAATCTATACCCTTCATAGCAAGGTGGTAGCCATGTGGTTGTTTGTCTCCACCTGCAACCTATGCTCTATATGTTAACCTATCTTTGTACCATGAATACCTTCTTCTCGACCTATCCAATGTCCCCATTCCATTGTCTTCAGATACAGATTGTCACAGCTACCCCCAGCAGCAACATGACAGATCGAGCTGTAATTGCTTTGAACTGCATATTCTAGAACATGCCTTCAATGTTGATATCCCAGTGATATAGTTATGGACTTCCTGTGATGACTCCTTCTCAGGTTAAAGGGTCAGGCTATAGGAATTAAGCATAAATTAATGAATGAATGATGATTTGTTAATCAGAACAGGTACATATTTTTGCATACACCGTCTTACTCTCCTGATATGAGACACATATATAGAAATGAAAGTAATGCAAAGACAGCTATTTATCCAGCGCACCTGGAGCAGGTTTGTGGGTTGAGAACCCTGATCAATGGAAATTGTGCACTCCTTCCTTTTGATTCTTAGCTTAAAAAAAGGACTGCATGGGCAGCAGGAGGCTAAGGACACAGAGAGGCGAGGAACCCAGAACGTGGATCAACCTCATTGTCACCAGACATAACTTATGAAGATATGAATAAACTGTAACATGTATATTAGATAAATGATGGCACATCAGGGCTCTGTTTAGGCTGATTCAAGTGTGAAGTGTAAAGAGAATGCACAGTTGAAGCCACTGATGAGTTTGGTAGATCTAGTGCTTTGACACCAGGTGAATTTGGTAGACCTAGTGAGGAAGTTAGTTAGAGGCTACATTTACGATTGGGTAGTAGACCCAGGAACTGCAATTACACAGCTGAACCTTCCAAAGACCAGCCATGATTTAAAATTTTCAGTTTGCAGTTCCCAGTATGGGTAGTGCCCCTAAGGGGAACAAAAACATAACAGGATGATGCTGAAAAACTCAAAATCCCCAAATTTGAAGTTGGGGGCAAATGTTGGTCAAAAACACCTCCAAATAGAGGTGTGCAATTCATATTGTGCAGAGCCATATGAAGCTGTGCAATTTTAAAATAACTTATTTTACTGCACTTTTCTAAACAAGTACTTTCCTAGGAGATTTATGCATACCTTCCGTTCTGATTGCTGCTGAAAGTTTTTTTCTTTTGACCCCAGAGCATAAATTTTGAAGTAGAAACCTACAAACACAAATGTTTCTGCTTCAGATGCAGTTTATTTTAGTTTTATGGCATCATTTATGATTAAATCATATTGCTGCATAACAAAAGCATTCCAGAGTTTCCAGTATAGCAGGAAAGGGGTCTTTCTCCCTTCTTCTGATTGACTGATTGTCCAGAAATCTCCCTCCAGCTGAGCTGTGGATTATCAATTATGGTTAATAATACTGCCGCTCTTTGATGAGAATTTTCTACAATGACAGCCATTTTAGAATTATCTGAAAATGATCTTACTAGGTCTGCATGTGTGGATCATCGAGTTATTTGAGACTGATCTCGGTCATTTAGTGCACTGCACTGCAGCAAATATTCCACTGGGCGACAGAATGCTAAGGGTTTTGAGTGGGGTTGGGTAATTTTCAAAAATAAACTATATATTTTCAAGCCAAATCTTTTTATGACCCCTGATGGTCATGCATTTTGATTACATATGGGAAAAAATGGTAACAATTAAACTTAATAGATCAGTCCTGCTCATTGATCTGTTGTTAGCATTCCCCCAGGACCCCATGTCCAGTTTTAATGGTCCATGAAATTTTTACATGATGTACACCAGTCCATGGTCATTAAAATGTTGGGAACTCCTAATCTATCCATCTTTTGTGTTTCTCAATACATCAACAGCATTTTGATCTGAATGTAAACCTAAATTCCATTACCCACTCGTGTATGTTTTGAATATAAACTTACACTAAGTATAAACTTACACAATATTCCTTTTGGCCATATGGAGTAGCTTTTAATGGGGAAAGCTGTTTAAAGTATGTGGTTCATTGAGCTTTTCAAGTAGCATTGAGTAGTGTTGTGCTGCGGTAGTATTTGTTATATATTCTCATAATTTTTTTGCATGCCATAGTACGTTGTTCATATGCTTTGGAACGCTTGTAGTGTACCCAGGGAGGTGACCTCAATGCATTTAATTTTGAAGAATGCTCCTCCTGTCACACAGCACCTCAGTCAGCAGATAAGGTCCTACCAGCAACACAAGAAGCTTCTGTCCATTCAGCAGATGAAATATGACCACATTCTGGCTGTTTCTCTGGATTTTCCAAACCCTAACAAGTGAGTTATTTTATTTCAACTGGGTTTATTAACACTGTGTGGCATGATGCAATTTTCATCTAAAACTAAGCTACATATCAATATTTTATATAGCGGTAAACTAGAAAAAAGTGATCTTTATGTAATTATACTAGCTGCAGTTCAAACTCTTACACATATGTATTACTTTATTGATATTTTAGGCATTCAATTTATTTGAGTCTAATATTTCAATGATAATAGAGTGTTCAATGTACAAACATGTTTTCACAGGTAAAGCCGAAAAGATCTCCCAGCCATCCCAATCTCAGAGGGCGCATCCGGGTGATGCCGTGACCCTACAGTGCTATGTATTGCCAGAAATTTTCACTACACTCTTCTGGCTCAAACATCCTATGAAGGGCAGGCCCACTTGTCTGGCTGTAGCTTTGACTCACCTGCCTGAAGTATACTTATGTCAAGGGTTCCAGCATAATCCCCGAATCAATGTGACCAAGAACAGCTACAGTTTTAATATTTCTTTTAAAAGCCTCGAGCCATCAGATGCAGCCACATATTATTGTGGAGCCTTGGCTTACAATACAGTAATAATGGGGAATGGAACACAGCTCGACTTGGGTGGTCTTGAAACACAAGGTAACAAGTGAATAATTTTGATCAATTTTGATGCACTGTTCAGTTTAAGTGTAATTTTATATATTCTGTTTTAATGTTATGTGGTGTCTTATAAAAGTCTTCCCAGTCCTGAAGATTATTTACAATCTTGCTGGCAAAAACAAATTAAATGGCACTAAAATTAGAGCCTCTTTCAAAGATCTGTTCAACACACTCTAAACTCAGCATGAAGAACTTCGAATAAGTTCTTTTGAGTGGAGACTTTTGAGTGGAAATAAGGTTATCAATTATTAGTGATTAAATTATGATCGTATAATGGTTTCATATTTAGTTATGTCTTTTGGGCATTAGGATCTGAATGCAGTGTGACTGACAGTGAAACTCAAGATGAAACAAGCATTTCAGGTAGGGTTGGATACTGACCGCCAATCAAAATCACGAGTATTTGAATATTTTACCTCAATTACGATTAATGAGCGTTTTTTTTGTTGTTTGTTTTTTTGCCCTCATATTTCATTGACAAGGTTTGTACTGTAAATATGTTCAACTATTAAAGCTGGAATATTTTTTCTAATGACTGTATATCTTTATGATTTTAAAATTATGAAAGGAAACACACAGAGATGAACTATTTATGGTTATTTATTGAGTATTTCGAACAACTGAAATCAAAGCACAAATCACTTGAAATGAAAACATCTTATGAAAAACGGTTCATTTTAGTTTTAATGTGAAAAGCAACTTCTCTAAAAAAGTAGAAAATAAATAGTTTGCATTTCTTGCAAACAAAATAAAGTATTTATAGTGATCACATCTGTCTGGGTGAAACTTCTAATTGACATTTGTATATTTATTACACAAAAATAAGGTAATAAAATGGACAGTGTCGCTATTTACTGAATTTTATTGACTATTTCAAAAGAAAGTATAGGTGTTTCAAACGTTTTTCAAAATTACAGTA
Source organism: Mormyrops attenuatus (assembly GCA_026777985.1). Lineage (NCBI taxonomy): Eukaryota > Metazoa > Chordata > Actinopteri > Osteoglossiformes > Mormyridae > Mormyrops > Mormyrops attenuatus. Next base: position 30,013,096 of record JAODKC010000095.1, on the reverse strand, counting down.
CTGCACAACTGAATTACTGAACTGTATATAATTCAAATACAATAAAATACAGTACAGTATTATACATAAAATATAGCTTATTGTAGTTTTGCTACTGCATCTCCTTGGCTCGTTTTTGGCAGTTTATCATAAATTTTGAGGAGTCTATATTTCTAATTGAGAGAAAATGAGTTTCTTTTCCTTGTCATATTTTCTGTGCATGCAGCATTAGCCTCAGGTAGCTATAGCCAGAAGCAGAAAGGTTACCACAAGGCAAAGTAGGCAAGTAAAAAAAGAATTGCAGTCGTTTTAATTTTTTCCATATGTTGTTATGTATAAAAAGACCTAAAATGAACACTGTAAGCGGAGTACTTGATTACTATAAGCAAATTGTTTAAACTGTATTTTTACAGGGATGATTCTGTCCCAAGCTTTTTGATCCATATAATTGGTTGTTCACTATAACCATGATCTCTAGGGGTTTCCACTGTATTTTAAATATTGCTAGTGTTGAATCCGATTGGTGGTATCACCTTTCACAGTGTATACATTTGACCTATTTTTGTTTGGTGTTGTCTTCACTAAAGCCACAATGTGTCCAAACGAAGGACACAGCATTTTTTTTTGGTACAAGCTGCTTGAGTTGCTCTTTCAGCTCAGTGTTTGAGTTCTCCTCCATGTTACTTCCATGTCGCAGACTGGATGGGGTGGAGTCATGTGACAAGACAGACAGACAGACAGATAGATAGATAGATAGATAGATAGATAGATAGATAGATAGAAAGAAACTTTATTTATCCCCAAGGGGGAAATTCGGGTATCCAGTAGCTCCTTCAAAAATAATCAAAAAAAGTACAAACTTATAAAGGTAAGTAAAGAGCATAATAAAATGCAACCATATTACACATAGCACAGTAGTGTGTTTTTACAGGGACAGTACATGAACACACTGAGGAAAGTATAAAGGATTAACACAAAAAAACAGTAGCCGACATGGGTAAGATTATGTCGATTAGAGGTTCTGAATTATATTGATTCATTTTCTATTAATTGCCCAGCCCTAATTTCAGCTAATATAAATTATATTAATTTTGTATTGTCTCATAGTTCTGTAGGCCATCAAACACCAAAATGATTTTTATTGTAATACTGAATAATCACATTGTTATGGTATTGGTTCGGAGTTCACTCTGCCTTTGCCGTGTGCTTCCTAGGATCCCTGTGCTTTAGGCTCAGTGTAACCTTTCTCTCGATAAGCAGACATGCGTAGGTGGGCCAAAAGAAATTCTTTCTACTGATTCACATTTATCTTCCTTAAATTTAACTGAAGTCACTAGACATATATATAAATGTAACTAAAATATTACTAATGTATAACTTTGCAGGTATGGTGCAGTGGCTCAGGGTTTTCATTCTGCTTCCACTTGGTGCCTCTAACAGTCTCTCTATTCTGCATTAGACTGGCATTTGATCAAGGGGGCCAGGCCCCCTCACTGTACTCTCCAGGATAAGTGGTTGGATGATAGATATTATTTTGAAACCCTTAACATATTTTTGCACAAGGAAAAGACAAGATGAATAACTACCTAGTGCCTGTGCTGGTGGCTACAAACACAGCTTCTGTAGCTGTGATCCTGGCCGTGATTCTCTTACTGAAGCAGAGAAGGATCAAAAATATTCACTCCAGTAAGTGTCTGACATTTAAGGTGGTCTTATTGTTTGGTGAGCGTGTGTGTGTTTTTTATTTTCATTCATGTACTGTGCTCTCCCTGTACACTGTTTCTAAATTAATGTTGTTGTGGGAAGTTAAATGGATTGAGATTTTTTAAAATTAATTTACATTGTTCAGTCATTTTCTGATAATTCATAGTATTGAAATGTACTGTCATCTTATGTCTTGAAGGAGCTGATGATTCTTTATGCAGTGCAGATGGAAACTTGAGGGACCAGGTAGAACCTAAAGGCCATTGTAACAATAATAATGTAAGCTTCATACCTGAGGACTTTTTCCAGTTAACAGACACATTTTGATTACTTTTCTAGGATATGGACACAATGAATTATTCAACTCTGCAGTTCACTCAGAGAAACAAACCAAGAAGATCAAGCAATGATCTGGGTGTGACTTATGCTACAGTCAGATGTCAGCAACTCTGAATTTTCATTGGGGATATTGATACACAAATGGAGGAGTAATTCAGAGATAATGGAATCACTAATTTCACTGGAAAAGTCACGGAGGGAGGTGGTAACTTTATTAAATCATGTGTTTAATAATACTGCATATACAAGAATTGAAGGTCAATATCAGAATTCGACAGTGCCTAATGTATAATAAAGTGCAGTATAATGTTCAGTGTCTAATGTGTATAATGATGTTTTACACAAACAATAAAGGCTGTTGTAATGAATCTGAAACCTTTATTTTATACCATTCATTGGAAATAAGTGTATATTTCATCTAGCAGCTGAACAGGTTATGTAACAGTAATAAATCACTGGAGGCACAGTCCTTGGAGGCATGAAATATGTAATGACGTGCGCCCGAGCGAGCAGGCAAGCAGAGCCATGAATACGGGCAAAACGGGGTTTATTTAAGAAACTGGCAGACAGGGGAGCACACAGCTAACAACATCAATGACAGACCTGGGGAAACAGACTTGAATGCGGACTAAATACACCAGACTGACAAGAACAGACAGGAAACAGCTGGTAACAAGCGGGATTCACACGAGGGTAACGAGGTGGGCATGGCACACGCGAGGGCTGGACGATCGGTCATGACAAAATATAATATATAATTTGTGGAGAATATACTTGCTGGTTGACCCTTCTCTCTGATCCTCAGTTATACACCACTTTGGACATCTGCTAAAAACATGCAAACATACATAAACATTTTACTATTATTATTATTATTGGATCTGTAAACTCATCTCAGAATAAAATATTGTCATGTTTTCCCACCATTACCGTACAAATATCTGTACTAATATTTTAAGTTACTTGAGAAATTATAATTTTACTGATCTATAGAATGTGACCAATGGAGTCTAAGGAACACATTGCCCAATTAAATACGTGACTATACATTACATCTCCTTTACTATTATTTGTTGATCTTAATAATAAATTGCTTATTTTTTATGACATTTGATTTATTCTTCTGTCACATGGCACTCTCTGTCTGAAGACAAGTTTTTGACAGCTTTATTTATTTATTCAGTGTCACGCCGTGAGGGGCAGAGAACATTTGATAGCTGAAAATGAGCTCTTCGCTCCTTCCCGTACTACAGCAGTAGCCAAATGTTTTAAGAATGACACAAATATTGGTTTACACAAAGTCTGCTGTTTCAGTGTTTGAAGTCTTTTTGTCAGATGTTTCTGTGGTATATTGAAGTATAATTATTATGAGAAAGACCTCGGTGTGTATGTGGATGCTTCCATGTCCCACTCTCGCTAGTGTAGGGAAGCAATTAAAAAGGCCAATAGGATGTTGGGTTACATCTCTAAGTCAAGGGAGGTAATAATACGATTTTACAATTCCTTGGTAAGACCCCACCTAGAATATTGTGTGCAGGTTTGGTCACCATACCTTAAAAATGACATTGCTACCTTGGAAAAGGTTCAACGTAGGGCTACAAGAATGATTCCTGGTCTTAGAGGAATGTCTTGTGAGGAGAGGTTAGCTGAGCTGAATCTGTTCAGCCTCGCGCAAAGGAGATTAAGGGGGGACATGATCCAGGTATATAAGATTCTAACAGGTCTCGATGCTGTACAGCCAAATGGCTACTTTAATATTAGTTTAAATACTAGAACTCGTGGCCATAGGTGGAAATTAGCGGGAGAACATTTTAAACTGAATTTGAGAAAACACTTCTTTACACAGCGTGTAGTTAGAGTATGGAATAGTCTTCCTGCTAGTGTAGTGCAAGCTAAAACCCTAGGCTCCTTTAAAACAGAGCTAGATAAGATTTTAACAACTCTGAGCTTTTAGTTAACTTCTCCCCAAACGAGCTTGAAGGCCGAATGGCTTCCTCTCCTTTGTAAATTTCTTATGTTCTTATGTTCTTACATCGTTACCATCAGAATGGTGGCCTTGTTAAGCCAAATCGCTGTGACTGTACAATGTTTGAGTAGAATGACATTAATCTTTTTGCAATGCACTACTAAAACATGCATAAACTGCCGGATAAGGCCAGGGAGCTAAAAGGCTTAAACAGCTATTTTGTAGCTGTTCATTTCAGCAATGAAGTACATTAACCCAGAAACTGTTTCCACTGGAGGCTTCATACCCATCTATATCATACATTTACCCAAACAAGAACTGTGATATGAGTGTAACAGAAAAAACACTTTGCCACTTTCATACTGTTTGCCGCAACTGGAAATAGCTAGCTGCAATCTGACTACTACAGTTTATATATAGATGCTTGTTCTCATGCACATTGTTAAAAATTAGCAAGCTTATACATTTTTTAATATTCTAGTTTCTATGGCTCCAGCATGAAAATTACAGTGATCATGTTGCACAGAGCACCCAAAATTATGAGCAAACAAGAAAAAGGTATATGATTCAGGACAATATTTTTGTCTTTTGTTAACAGGATGCCGGTCCGTCACAGGGCACACGGCTGGGGTACACCCTACACAGGATGCCGGTCCGTCACAGGGCACACAGCTGGGGTACACCCCACACAGGATGTCGGTCCATGACAGGGCACATGGCTGGGGTACACCCCGCAGAGGATGCCAGTTACCCAGGACCACATTCATACATACACTCTGGGCAGTGGGAGGACACACATACAACACAGTCACATGTACAAACACACAAACACACACAGACACACACAGCAGAATCGTGATTCCAACTCCCAACCAGTGAGGTTTTAGGCAATAGTGCTGCCTGCTGAGCCACTGTGCTTCATTTTGATGAAACGAATAATGCCATTAATTACAGAGAGCAAGACAGGACATCAGAAACTATGACAATTAGGGCCACAGGCCTGTGACCTCAGGTTTGCTGAATCAAGTCCCTGGAGAGTCCTGCTGTTGTTTCATTGAACAGGGCACACACCTTGAATGCTGCAGTAAAATACCATACTCTATAACGGGTAAAACTGAGTCACATTAAATGTATGTGTGTGTGTGTGTGTGTGTGTGTGTGTGCGTGTGTGTGTGTGCGTGTGTGTGTGTGGTCCAGATATATTATATTACATTGTGGGGACAGAATGTGGTGGGGACCATTTATTCGGCCCCCACAAGAGGAATTTTAGAAAAATCTGTGACTAAAACTAAAACTAAAAATACCAAAAGATTTCTGTGTTGTTTGGTTACTTGTAGTTAATGTTAGGGCTGTGTATGGGTTAAGATACTGTAGTCACTGTCACTGCCTTTCATGAAGGAGGTGGCCAAAGTCTGCCACTTCATTTTCTTTAAAGGTTGCTCCAGGATTCAGTGGGTTAGCTCCGATAACCATTCTTACATCGACTAAGGTCAAAGCTGATGCTGGGGAGCAACGGAACACATGATGCTGGATCTCTGAGCACTTTACCTGCCACCAGTTGAGGTCCTCCTGGTTGAATATCTGGAGGATGTCGCCACTGCTGAACTTGAGTCCGGCCTCCTTGCAGGGGATGAGGTTGTCGTGGGCAGGGTCATATTCAAAGTGACACTTCACAAACGCCTGTGCACAGGAGCACAGAAGTCGTACAGATCAGACTTCAACGTCTGGCCTTACATTATATTTACTGCTACAAGTATTCACACCCTGTCATTCACTTTAACTTGCACCTGGATTGCCAGCAGAAAGGCATCTTTAGGAAATGCTGTAATACCACAATACAATGCTGTTTCTTCTAAGGACACTTGTGTAATGAATGGACATTGAATGTATATACGCCTTTTGCACAACTGTCCTTATTTCTTTTTAAAAGCTGATTTAATCTTATTAGTTTTTTCTTACATTTTTATTGTCTACTTGCACTTACATTATCCTTTGTTGTAACTAGACAAAGAACTTGCCACACAGAAGAATCAATAGAGTTCTATCTTATCCTTTCTTATCTTAAAGAAAACAGCTAAGGCACTGGTACTTTTAGCTCGTCTGATTTAATCGCTGCTCATAAAACAGTGATTAGATAAAACAGTGATCAGATTGCAGCTCCACCGAACTGCATCACCTACAGCAGTACCGTTCCTAGCTGACATGGCGCCCTATGGGAGCACCTAAGTCGCCTGTAGGATTAACTAGCTGTGACACACAGGCAGCTTGGCATCTTCCACACAAGTGTGAGGATCCTACACAAAAAAGTCCACGTAAAAACCATTCACAAGAAACAGCAGCTGAAGAAGGCGAGAAACCAAAGACAGAAGAAGCAACACTCCCAGGGACAGTATCCATGACGACCAGAGCTTCTCTCAAGTGGATGCAGTAAGGACTACAAGGGGTCGCCAGTCCACCCGGCCAGAAGACAGCCTCCCTGGACAGCACAGCGCCAGCACGAAGCACTGAAGAGCTCCTGTTCAGCGGCCACTGACCATGGGGGGGGGGGGGGGTGCACTGGCTCACCACGCCAACAGTCAGCGGCCCAAAATAAAGAGCGGAGCAGATGGCTGTTCCAACCCATATGCCGCAGGCTGCAGAAAAAGGAGGATCTGTCGGGGAGTTCAGTCAGGCACCTCGCTCCGCCGGGAATCCAGGTTGGCGAGTCACCCGTGTGAAAGGAATGTATAAATCAAAAGGGCTTCGTGATAACCCCCCCCCAGCTTTGTAGCTACATTCATTTACTATTATTTTCGATCTAAACTGACTTACAGCTTATCCATATAAAGGAGATTTGTTTTTGGCTGCAGCAAATCGTTATAGCCCCAGCAAGCAGGAAATGAGAAGCGGTGACCTTTCTGGAACATTCCACCGGCAGTCAACCCACTGGCCTTCATAAAAAATTGTCAGTTCATAAGCTGCATGTTAACATAGCATGAAGGCATCTGGTTAATTATGATTTCATAAAGTAAGACATTTAAAAAGAACAATGAGGTTTGGAGCAAACAGCATAGCTGACTGATAGCCAGCACCTTTGGTGAGGGGGGCTGCTATCCAGTCCCGGCCCCTGTTTCCCTATCCCTTTCAATCACACCCTTTCCACACCTTTCGAGCAGCCCCACCCTCGCTGAGACTGCCAGCACCTCTTCTAGTAGGGCCCATTATGGGTGACAATGACAGATCTCTCAGACACTGTGGCTTCATTACCCAGACTGCTAGTGGGGTGGACGCATAGCCAGGGATGATATTATCCCAGCAGCCTCACTCCCAAAAAGCTGCCAGGGTACAAACGCAGGGGCCCCAGCTGCCACGCCCCGCGGCACTACGTTAAAGGCAGGGACGTGGAAAAGCCCAGGCGGCCAGGCAGAGAACAGCTCCACTCCCACTAAAGTTTTCATGAGTTTTCATGAGCTACGGAGAAAGATATGCGAAAAAAAGAAAAAATCTATTTCTATGACTAAACCTCTATGAAATAACAACAGTCTGTAACGTCCCCCTGGACCACAATCAGAGCTTGAAGTACCTCAGAGCACCATACAAGTCAGCAAAAAATATGAGTCACTGTTAAATGACTGTATTTGACTATTTTTGTCAATACTGAATTCCACTAATACATTTAGGACTCTACTGTTTGAATTAAAGGCATAATGTGCAGACACCATGCAGAACTACAGCCAACAGCACGATCATCGGAGTTTCACTTACACAAAAATGTTCTGAGAGCAGAAGGAAAAATGATTAGTTCAGAGAGGAGATGGGTCCAAGCAAGTACAGGAGGCAGGACCAATCAATGACATGTCTTAGTCCTGTCCCATCTAGTTGTTTGGACCCACCTCCTCTACAATCTGATTGGTTATCTCTCTGAACCAATCATTTTTCCTACTGCCCTCAGAACATTTTTCTCTACGTAAAACTCCCACGAGCCGACAGCACCATCATGGCACACATCTAACGTATAAAACATTTTGGTCATGCTGTGCTGTCTGAAGCCTTGTTTTGCTGGGAAAAAAGGGTGTTATCCAGCACAAAGGCATCTTGTTTTAACTAAGCAGGGGGTAACGAGCACGAGGCAGGGGGTGAGGGGGGAGGTGCAGGCTCACCTGGCGCGGGGTGTGTGGCTCCTGGTAGCTGGGCAAGATCTTGAGCACGACGCTACCGCTGGCCTCCTTCAGCATCTCCTGCAGCACTTTGGGGTCATTTCCCACCTCCTTGGCGTTCACCTCCTTGATGATGTCGCCCACATGCAGCAGGCCTTGCTGGTCAATCATGCCCCCATGAAGGATCCTGGCGATGACCAGCTCGCCACTCTCCACCCGGAAGGTCACACCCTGCCGCAGAGAAGGACCGCCTGGTCAGGGCTGGCACCAAACACATCACACGGCACCAGCTGGCCACGTCACAGGCTGTTGACCCCGTATATCCATTAATTACAAGGGAGCAGAACAGAAGTACTTTATTAATCGCCGGGGGGACATTCTCTTTCCGCCTACCCCATCTTCCTCTCTCTGACACATGGACACATATACAGCTGAGATCAACCTTGGGGGGGGGGTGTCACAGTGCAGGGTCAACAAGCTTCCAGAGCCCCTGGAGCGAGTGAGGGTCAAGGACCCTCCTCAAAAGCCGACAGTGGCATCACCCTGCCAGCCAAGGGATTTGGATCGGTGACCTTCTGATTACACAACAGCAGCACACACCACCCTGATAAGAAAAACTTTCAGGAACACACCTAATTACACTAATATCCACTCTGTAATTATGATGATTCATCTCTTTATAATTTACATGAAAATATTTCAGCTCTTTTTGTCCTGTATTAATTTTTTTGGACTGGGGTAAATAGGTATAAATAGAACAGGTAATACAAAGGTAACTGGGCCAGTAGAGTAGGCTGGAATGAAAACACACATACACACACACACACACACACATACACACCTCTACCGTCCATTCATTTCTATGGGCAAAATCCTAATCCCAACAATGACAACTTTAACCCATACCCAGCCCTAACCTTAACCATAAGTAACCAAACAGAATACAAAAGACTTTTGGCATTTTTAATTTTTTGATTGCAGTCACAGATTTTTAGAAAATTAAATATCCTCTTGTGCGGACCAAAAAAAATGGTCCCCACAACGTCAAAATAACAGGTTTTTAATCATACTGTGGGGACATTTGGACCCCAATAATGTAATCCATATCTGACCCCCACACACACACACACACACACACACACACACAAACACACACTTCATTCCTCCTGTAAAGCTCAGAAATTAAAGCATGACATCTCTGAAATAACTAAATCCTTAAGTCAGAAACAGACAAGCTACATAAGCAGCTATACACAAATCCTGTTGCAGACTGCTCTGAGTGGGAAGTACAATCTGGGTAAATGAAGATAGAAGAAATCCACGGATGACGCAGAAAATGACCTATGTGGACATTTCCCTTGAGGGCACCTTGCCGGCTGTGCCGCTGACTTCCCCGTATGCAGCAGACACGGTGATCGGCTGTGACAGCGCCGGACCCATCTACCTGCCGCACTTCTGCTCTGCGTCTGACTTCCACGAGGAGCTAAACGCTACGATGTCTGTCCATATCATGTCTTCCCTCAAATTCAGGCCCCTACCCGTTCCCTGACACTGGCATTTTGTCATCTCTGTCGGTGCCTGAAAACACACGTCCTCCCTGTGGGGCTGGAATAACAACAGCAATAATCAATCGGAAAACCAAAAGAACCTGATGCAAATAGTGACAAGACATATATGCAGGACTTTTGCTGTTTAAGGCTACAAACAGGGGGGCCCGCAGGTAACACTGCATCTGACATCTCCTGTATCATGGGTTGAAAGCCTGCCGCTGGATCTGTTCAGTGCGCAGCTTGGATGTTCTCCCGGCATGGCGTCGGTTTACTCTGGAGACTCTGGTTAGCGGTTAGACTCTACAATTACCCACAGTGTAGCTGTTTATGTGTGTGTGAGCCTTGTGCTGAACAGGCATCCCATCCAGGGCTTTCCCCTGCTGTGTGCCCTCTGCTGCCAGGCAGAGTCCACAGGATAGGAGGTAATGCTGCACAACTGAACACACAAAGGAGGTATTTATATGGTGTGAGCTCTGGGTCGTCTGTCTAGCCTACGGCTATCGCCACCATTCTCCTCTTTTTACCCAATGAGCATAAACACAGCTGGGTAAATGGCTGGGATGCACATAAATAGTTCTAACACAATAATAAACATGAGGCTACGCTTGTAAAAGACTAGCAGCCTTTCCCATCGCCAATATGTCACGACGGGAGCATATGGCACTCACCAGGTGTTCCCCAGCCACTTTGCGGATGCCCACCATCCTGACGGCGTCGGGGGGGACGGGCTGATTGTTCAGGGCGGCATCCATGAAGGCGCAGGGGCTGGGGGGCGGGGTGTCGTAGCTTTTGGAGGCCACCGAGTCGTGCGTCTCCAGGAGGGACTGGAGGAGAAGCAGCAAGCTCAGCCACATGTTCCAGGGCCCATGACACAACATGTGCTCCATGCTCTCAGCTAGCACTGTGTCAGTTAGCAAGCTGCTTCTGATGATCAAAGGTAGTTTTCATGCAAACTACCCAAGGTAACACAACAGACGAATGATTTACTCTATCTGTTATTGGGCTTCAGCAGTCTTTGGACCGTATTCCCTTTAAAGGCCTGTTAAGGAGAAGTAACAAATGAAGACCTGCCATAATGTGGTAACCATTTTAAGCAATGCATAGAGGACATGGAAGGAGAGGAAAATTTGACAAAATTGCTAAATCTGAAGAAAACAATCAAAAATGTAGCAGTCGTGTATATCTGCAGCACATCTATATGTTAGTATACCCAGGGTAGTCGGAGGAACATAGATATCCTGGCAGAGTCGGGGGCCGAGCACTTGACTTAACAGAGACCAGAAATCATGCATAAATAAGCAAAACCATTTGTTGCTACAAAGGGGCTGGGAAGCAGGCAGTATGATGTTGGGGAGACAGGCCCGGATCCTGAAGTATTTCCAATGGAAGTACCAGCAGGCGCCCTACGGCTGTGCCCTTCAGCAAGATAACACACCTTTGACTGAGTCTTTCCGGCGTGACACCCAGTAGCAGAAACTAATAAAAAAGAGCTGTTTCCGCCAAAAACCATCATCAGAGCAGCAGGAAAGGTAAGCGGCTGGGCCAGACGATGGACGAGAACGTGTTAGTGTTAGCACGCGTATGTCGACGCTGCAGAGTGCGTCCGGCGCTGTCAGCGTGACATGCTGCGGGAGCCACCGGGCCTTACCTGGAAGTGGGGCTCCTTCAGGATGCGGGCCAGCTCGTCGGCAGCCTTGCTGCGGTGAGTCAGCGGGGTGAGGTCCCTCAGGATCTCCTGCACCAGCTCCACATTGTTGTCTCTCACCGCTTCCAACTTGGTCTCCTCCATTTTCTCGTGGGCCTATGTAAAACATCCCCCCCGAACACACACACACGCATACACAGAAGAGTGAGAAAAGCAGAGAAAATCTGCTTGATAGGCGTTTCTCCTAGTAGAAGCCCATGAAATGTTCAGCCTGAATGTTGCACTGCTGCAGCACCCGAGGCACTAACCCCTTATACCATGGGCCCAATTACCTTTTGTCCCCATGTCAGACACTGAAAATGCAGCTTTCCTCACAATGAAACCCCAGTCAGAACAGCAAATAAGTCCAGTTCTGCTCTAACAGTGAGAAAGAGGAGCAGTTCCAAAACATTACAAAGTATACCATTGCTGTTTAACTATTGATTTTCTTTTGTCTTCCTCTTAGGCGCCTTTTTCGCTGCTCATTCCCACAGCTGCCATTTCATTTTTGGTTCTACGACTGCTGGATCGATTTTCCCCTTTCAGACCAACGCTCATACTTGGATGGACGCTGATTTGCCAAACAGTTCATAATGTCACAGCTCAGCCTTCAGAAAGTAGCTGCGTCAGGGCCGAGCAACATGCATTAATTCCTCTTCAGAGCTATTTTTGGTCTCACTGACTCAATTTTTTTCCCCTAACAAACACCAGGCGCCTTCCACACAAAGAGCAGAAAGATACAAGACAGATACTATCACAGAGACGTGTATAATTAGTCTGCTCCATTCTGGCTAAGACATATTTTTCCATCAGACAACTCAGGTGCCATCCAGGGCAGAACTTTAATATCTAAGGAAGGCCTATCACCGGGGTGGGAATGACACACAGCCAATCGTATTCAGAAACACCAATCAATCACAAACCAAAATGTTTTAGGTGTTCCAACATTGCCAAAATAGTCTTTACTTATAAGTAACCTCAGTAAGATTAGTAACAGCAACACCTTCAGTAACACCTTCAGAGAGTACCCACGCTGCATCTAAGACGCATGAAGGCATCTGGGGAACATTGTATTTGGAGGTAAAACTATTTCAGAACATCAGAGATCTACACACATTTATATATATAAAAAACATACAGTAACACTTTACTTAAAGAACTCATGTAGGGATACCTTCATAATGCATTATAAAGCATCCATAAAGCATTATGGACATGGCTATAACTATTTATGAAAAGACATGACATTATACCCATGTTTATTGTGCATTATGATTGCGCTATGAAGCTCTCATCTATAATGCACTATAGATACCTTCATAAATCCATTGCAATGGCTTTTACTGACTGTTATATAATGCGTAATACACATGGCTATAATGCATGCCTTTTTATATATAGTTATAACTGTGTTTGCAATACTTTATGACTGCATTACCACACATTATGAAGGTATCTATAATGCATTATGATGACTGCTTTAAGTAAAGCGTTACCAAAGATACATTTTGGGCCACACGTCCTCCCGACGTTGATGTAGCTTAAAAGGAACTCAAAAAAACTAGAATATGGAGGTGCAGGAGATGATGGACGAAGCCAGGAGGCAGCGGAGAGCAGAGCAGACACAGTTTCCAGACAGCAACCCACTGGCTAACTAAAGTGCGATAAAGACCATCGATCACCACCACTGATTCCAGGCCCAGGGTGCTGCAGGAGAAGAGAAAATGACAACCTGGTCTGGAGCAGCCTCTTGAGAGGTCATGATGCTATTTCCCACAACGTGATTGGCGCCATGTGGCCACCTTATTGGCTCAAGCTGCCAAGCTGAAGACGCGCTCCCAGAAAGCCCAGACAATGACACTGCACTGCTCAGCATTTGCCATTAGAGCAGTTTATACAGGCTGATAATGGGGGATTAGTACTCAGGGGATTATGGGTCATAAAAGCTGATTCTGTATTGCAGCTGGGAAGAAAATAAGTGAATGATACAGGCCTGACAGTACACTGTTCATTGCAACTGCTGTTACCATCAGCCAGAAGGTTACCAGTGTCACATGAGACAAACAAGCCTTCAGCTACTGACTTCACATTAAAAAGTACCTCTTTAAAGCTCGAAACCGTTGGTGAGATAATGAAGTGCATTAACCAGTGACTCTCAAACCAGACATTGGGGACCATTGTAAGCTGGCAATAGTCCCAATAAAGCCCTTAATTATTGAGAAGTGATTAAGCTTATGAACTCATGGATTACACCAGGACTCTTCAAATCTGGCCGTCAATTCCAAATCCAGGCCGGGTTTACAGTTTTCCCAGGTAGTTAGTTTAATAATTACTGATTCTAATTGACCAGAGGCTTCACATCTGGCTCACGGGTAAAGAAAAGCTGGAAAATCAGCAGGGCTCGGCCCTTTAGGGCCATGATTTGCATAGCCCTGGACTATACAGAGTCAAAATTAACAGTCACAGACAGGAGACCATGTGAGTACTGAATTTTCAAAACAATTGTGCAACTGAAATAAAATCTGTTCCTTTAACCTCATTTGATTTCTTTTTTGTATACCTCAAATAATAGCAACAATTTAGATACAAATTGCTCGGAGAAACTGCATTATTAAAGATTCTACATAATAAAGTTATTAAGTACTACTGTATTATTATGCAAAGGGATGACAAATTAAAATACATCTTTCGTTATTAATATCAAGTCAAATTATGAAAATAATTACATAAAAAGCAATTTAGCTTAACAGCACAAAAACCAATTTATATAATGGCTTCCTCGAAAATGGTGTCACCAGTGGGTTCTGTTATAATTTTAATTTAGGTATTTCCTACCATTTTAATTTTCAGCTTGAAATGTGACAAGGTCAGAATAACAATAATGTGGTCAATAAAAATAAGGGGATACGAAGCCAGTCATTACAGTAATACAGCCAATTATACACCAGTACAGGCCTGTGCTGCAGGAATAAGATACTGAGGGGAAAGGATCAGACAATTCTAACGACAAAGACCAAGATTCCAAAACCTTCACATAACACAGAAATGTTTTATAACACTTCAACGCTGGCCTTTCAACACTGACAAGTCGCTACTTCATTTTCTCAAAATTCAGCAAATTATCTCCAGTACAACATCTATAGGTTGGGTGGATGAGGGTTTTTACAAGAGCTAATAAACAATGGAAAACTCTGACTTCATGTAACATTTTAACAATATCAGTGCCAAAGCATGTGATAGATGAAGAGATTGTTGCAGTACATGTGACAATGTCTAGCACGTGCAGGCCAATAGAATTCACATTCTGATATTATTTTATTGGCTCATTCACATTCCAATATTATTCTATTGGCTCATTCACATTCCAGTATTATTCTATTGGCTCATTCACATTCCAATATTAGCCCCAAAGCTAACTGGAATAGTCAGATAATATTAGATGTTATGAGGTAGAAGGCTTATCAAGAACACTGTTGTTTTGTGCTGCTCAACAATGTATGGTTTCCAAAAAGGCCATTAATGTCATTTTACAGAAAGGGGCAAATTTTAATTTATATAAAAGTACTAGACCTTAAAAAACAAATTCTGAAGCACAGGACAATTTAAAATGTTAGATCTGGTTGCCAAAGTTTAAAACCCATTAATAAAAACTGTCGGATGAATTGTCCAGCTCTATTACGCTGAATACAAACTTTCATTTCACAGGCTGAACACACACTAACTGCAACTCCTCACGCTGCATTAATATTAACGGAGAGTCCAGGAGAGTCAGGCCTCTAAACCCCTTGGCGCAGTGACAGCTGAGCGGCTTCATCGCTAAACTTCTCTTCGCCCATCTTATCGCGACTCAGAAGACGGTCAGAAGACACACGCCAGTCAGTCTGCCTCGAAAAGACACAGATAATAGATGCCCTTCCTTCACAAGTATTATTGGCCGTTCAGAAGCAGGGAGGACACATAGATATAGGGCCTAGAACTCCACCGACACAGAGTGCCAAGGGTTTTGAATCAGGACATTCATCAGAAACTAAAGAAGATCCACTGAACCGTGACTCGGAAAATAAACACTGTCTTACCGAAGCTTTTTCTCATCCAGCCTTTTCTTAAAATACACAGGATTTCTCCCTTTACAAATTTCATTATTCAACATTTTCACTACAAGGGAATTTTAATCAATTATACCTTGCCACAGAAAATGCAGTTAGTGTTTCCATCTCCTGCCAATAATGGGCACTTGATCTAGCCCCAGTTAACCCCACCACCACTCACATTACACAATGATGCAGACAGGAACACTGTACACTGCCACGCACGGAAAAACAAACTACTCCCATAATAAGGTGAATTGTAATTTAAACCTTGGTTTGTGTTTCACACTAATCTGCCTTTCAGCACAACTGCGATACTGTGCAGCATTTTCGTCTGAATATGCATAAAGATACTGCACTGTAATCAGCAAATAAGTCAACAGCACTATCAAGGAAGTGAAAGAGTGATTTAGGCAGTGGGGCATCCAAGACTATGAATTAATTATTTTTATGTTACAACCTGACTATTAACTGGTGCTGAGCTATTTTAGCCAAAAGTATGAACAAATTCTGTTTCTATTAGAGAATGATCAATGAATTGGTTTATACACATAAATCACTAACACTAGGATGTTCTTTTTTTGATTGATTATGCATTTTTTTCAGTACATCAGTAATCCTTATTGCTTCAAACCTATTGAATTTAGCAATGAAAGATCAAGTAGTGATGCTTATGGTGTTAAAAGTGCCTTCCATCTTTTACACAATTTTGATTAATATCCTAAAATACACACCAAGCATTAGGAAACATGCTTAGTAATGAAACAGGTCCTGCATTTCAGATCTATACATCAAGGAAGACATTCAGCAGAACATCGCTTCTTCAAATTCTACAAAGCTTCATTTTACTGTTCTGTAAAGGTGCACTGTCAAAGTCCAAAGATGGCCTTTATGCTTGTCTACCTAGGGTTACCTTCAAGGGTATCACTTTCATATAGTATACTGGTGTTCCTGGCCACATGTACTGATCGCTGTAACCTGTGTCCAGTGAATCAGCCATAACAGTACTTAGGGTCAATTGATTCAGCAACCAAAAGCATATTGACTTTGGAAATGTGCCTGGATCTGTGATTTCTGGGGCTTGTCTCCTACAGTACCTCCAGTCTACTGTAGCACTACTGATAAAACAAGGTATTGAATACTAAATGGGTACGAAGCTAAACAATGATAATAATTTCAGTTGGGGCCAGTTATGAAAGCATGATGATGTTTTATGGACGATAACATATTCAGTGAAATGAAGTTAATTGCTCCATTCAGTTTCAGAGTCTACACCTCCATGCAATGGTATGGTTAGACAGGTAGTAGACTCACCACTGGGCTCTCCATGATGCCTTTGAGAAAGATGAGGTCCAGGTCATTGGCAGTAGTGGAGCTGGTACTGTCACTCAGGGTGTCCAGGACCTGATGCATAGCTACAAAGACAAAGGGGTAAAAAGCAACGATTAGCACCACGGCATATAAACATTATTCTAAAACCTTAATTTTCCTCAGAGCCTCACTGATAAGCATCTGCCTCGTGCCTGAAGACAAAGTGATTGACAAAGATAAAACCTTGGCTGTCTTGTCTGTCTCCGCTTAGCCAGCTGTGAAACCAAAGTGGACACATATTCATTATTGTGACTGTTAACTCAGATCTGCAGATAACAGAGGGAGAATATGATTTGAAGCTCACCAAGCTCCACCAGGGTCAGCTGGTGTTTCTCGATACCAAGAACACAAAGATCGTACTTGTGGTCTTGGCAAGACCAGTCAACTTGCCTCCCAAGAACGAATTTGGGACACAATGAATCGAGGGACTGGTCTCATTAGGCGAGAATGCAACCGATGTATTCTTGATATTTGGGGCGGGGCAAGAGCAACATTCAGAGATTTTTACCGTCCTCTGTACTTCTGTTCTTGAGTATTGCAACTGGTCTTCGGCAATGGAGTATCTAATGTCAAATGGGTATGCAAGAACTCAAGCACGGTCAAGTATGCATATTGTGATTCAGCCAGGATCTTGACTAAAAATGAGCATTGCATCATTAGCATGAGCTTACAGGTCATCAACTCAACATCTCCAATCCATCATTCCATATGCCGATATGACAAATGCAACTTTCTTCAAACAAAGGCATGTTAATCCATTTGTACATAGTCAGGGCATATGAATAACAATGAAGCATTACCACATACAGGCAAATACCACATACAGGCCTTCAAAAATAGCTAAATAAGTTTAGTTGCTTTGGGAAATGAGGGGTGTCACTAATTCAATAGTTTTAATGAGTTTATCTTTATGCTGCACCATCCAGTATGTGATTTCTCCACAGAAACCCAATATTCAGAACCGGGCTCCAACAAACATTTCCAATCAGTTTTGATACTGATCCTCAGCTGAAGAAGTAAAAAAGCTATTTAGACATGAAGGCAAATTCTGTGTTGTTAGCATTGTGTATAAAGTTTACGAATATGGGATCAGTGATGTAACAGTTAGTTACTGGTTTATTTATGCATTAAGTAATCATGTGCTTTCTACATTATTTATGCCCCAAGTAAAATGTTGCCAGCAAACCTATTTATGACACCATGATCCCCCACCACCTGAGGCTGGACTGAGCATCACAGGAATGGGATTTTGGAGCTATTTATTACTGCTATCACTCCAACAGCACTCATTCGTATAGATAAGCTAATCTGTGCTGCCTGGAATAACTAAACCGCGGCTTGCTTTCAGGACTAACGTAGACTCCAAGTGATTACTTTGTCCAGTAGTAGGTAGTCATTTTTTTGATTTACTGAAAAATGCAACAACAGGCACAATTAAACAGAAACCTGTAGCCTACAGCTTGCCTAAAGGTACATTTTCAAGAGACTGGTAGGAAGGAATGAAGGGCATGCGAGGTGACAACTTCTCCAAATTGCTGAAGGATACATCTGTCAGATGCAGCTGCGTTAGAATGTTTCGGTCTAAGAGCATTCCTCATGATCCGGATTATAGCCGGGCTATGACGGAACGCTTCAGGCAGAAAAAACGCCCTGGGCTGAAACGGAAATGCCTGCTGCACATTTAATAAATGAAACATCAGCAATGTCCTGTGCAATGAACAAATAAACCTTTTAGTATCCTGCAAGATGATTTGTGTTCTAAACATAAGCATCTTTAACAATACAGCAAAAGTAATGAAGAGCTGACCTTGCAAGACGCTAAAATGGTTGCTATTTACTTTAATTATCAATTCCATTGGCCTCCATTGGGTTATTGTTCAAAGGGCTTAATTGAAACTACATATTTCATATTGAAATGAGAAATTCATGTATTGAATGAGAAATTCAAGGATTCGAAGCTGGTATGCGCTGCTCTAGTAATTTCCTCCATACAATTATAGGAGATTCATTGCTCTCATCATGACCTAAAGTAGGTTTTGTGAAAGACAGTTAATTGACTTGAAGGACATCTTGTATCAAAAGCATCAAATTAAAAATCACAGGCGATTGGAGGCCCTATTCAGGGGGCTTCAGACACCCTATTTTTTCCCTAGATCCCCTGAAAAGTTATTTTTCTAAGTTCGAATTAAATCCAAAATAAATAGCGAATCGTCTCGTATTTTCATACACATTTTGTATCCCCCCACCACCATCACCAGCCCCCTTCCCCTCATCCCATTTTTCTTTAGATTGAAAGTGGTGAACCTACTGGGAGCTGAGCCCCCCTGAGGGTCAAATCCCGAAATCGCCCAGATATGTATTAGATCGGCTCGGTTCGTGAGCTGCAGTTTATTGAGTTGTTTGCAAGTTGCTCCGCAATTTTTTTATCATCCTGTTCTGTTCAGGTTTTTAAAGGGCAACAGAGTTGGATGGAACATGTCATATAATCATAACGAAGTAAATAAACTAGAAAGGAATCTGGTTACACCGGAATGTCGTAAATTCATACAGTACCACCCTATAAAGAATATAAAAAGACATGAAATAGGGTTTGAATGTGCGAAAATTAATGTACTTGTCTAGTATAACCATGCAAGTAGCATCAGAGGTGCTTGTCAAAGAATATTGCAGTGTGTGGAAATGGAAAAAGACAAGCCAGAACAGCAGTACATTGAGGCATGTCTCACTTTCTCAACAGCAGGGACAGAGCTGCACGTCGCAGACTCCCAGTTGAGAGTGTTTTTCTTTGAAGAAGGGGAAACAGCAAAAAACAATCATGGGAGTCTGTTTGTGTCTAGCTTGTCTGGTAACACTGGGTGAAGGATCTGCTCATGCTGGCTTAATACAGCAGGCTGGTCTCATCACCGTTAATTTCTACCTCACAACGATAACATTATCTCAAATATATATACATAAAACTATACACACACATACATGGACACACACACTCACACACAGACACGCATGCACACAACATTTAATAGTGCCCCAGCTCCTAAAGCAATCAGTTCTGCCCTGGAATAACATC
This sequence comes from Mormyrops attenuatus, assembly GCA_026777985.1. Taxonomy (NCBI): domain Eukaryota; kingdom Metazoa; phylum Chordata; class Actinopteri; order Osteoglossiformes; family Mormyridae; genus Mormyrops; species Mormyrops attenuatus. The sequence continues at coordinate 29,993,212 of JAODKC010000095.1, read as the reverse complement.
ATCCACACGTAGGAAGAATAAGCTTTTGTTTTTATCACCGCTCCTGTTCTCACTGTAGCAGCTGTTACTGTTATGTATGCATTTATTTATTTAGTAAATGCTTTTGCCCAAAGAGACATTCAAATGAGCATCAGAGAGCAGGGCCAACCAGCATCCCAGGTGCTGGTGGGGTTAAGGGCCCTTGGTAACAGCCTCAACAGTGAAATGATTACTCTGCTGGTTGTGGGATTTGAACCCATGACCTTCCAGACATAGATCTCTAAACTGCTTTGCCACACAATGCATTATTGTGTTATAGCTGCTCTTGTTAAATATAGTGCAAGTGCAAAGAGGGACAGTTATGGTAATTACAACAGTGGGATCCTGCAGTGGCAGAACATCGTCGTGCTACCAGGCAGCATCGGAGGTCCATGCTGTGGAGGGGCTCTCCTCCTTCTCACATCGGACCGGTTTTCCATCTTTGGTCACTGTTAGCAGTCTAGCAAACACATGCATTGCAGGTTAAAACCCACGGCAGAATGGGAAATTTAATTTCCTTTAATGAGATTTAATGAGAACAAATTATGCCAGCCTTTGTTAGTTATTGCTGTTCACTGAAATGTTCCAGCAAAACATCTGCAAATGGTATGTTCTGCACAACCTTCATGCAAGCACCTCCCCTAGACTGAAGAAATCGCTGCTGCCTGTTAATTATGCATCCATTTTCTGTAACTGCTTGTCCTATTCAGGGTTGTGGAGAGTCTGGAGCCTATGGGTGCAAGGCTGGGAACAACCCAGAATGGGGTGCCAACCCATCACAGGGCACATTCTCTGCTATGGGCAATCTGATAACTCCAATTAACCTCTGCATGTGTTTGGACTATGGGGGGAGGGCGACCAGAGTACCTGGAGAAAACCCCATAATGACATGGGGAGGACATGTGAATTCCACACACATGGAGCTATGGCAGAGGCTTGAACCTGGGTCCCAAACGTGTGAGACAACAGCGCTAACCACCCCTTGTTAAACATCATGAGAGACTCCAGCAGAAGCAAATGGCCAAGCATTCACTAGCCCCACTAGCTGGATTCACTAGCCCCACTAGCTGGATTCACTAGCCCTAGATTGCTTGCTTTGCTTCATCAATAGACTGAGGCCTCTTTCTCTGCTTAGGCAGAGGTGAAACTGTGAGAGAAACACCCTCATCATCATGCATGTAGACACAGAGGTGCAGAGAAGGGAGACGGGAAGAGGAGTGAGGCTCACCAGGCAACACCAGTGAGAAGCATAGCATCATTAGCATTAGCTTACAGGTCATCAACTCACAGCATCCTGCAGAAGTGTCTCCAGTCACTGTGCTAATACAACAAATGTGACTTTCCTCAAGCAAAGGCACTTTAATACAGAGTCATGATATATCAGTAACAACATCCAGTTTATTGTAAGACAACAATCAAGCAAATATATATCATTAGACTTCAACATTAGCTATTTGGCTTAGCCACATTGCTAAAAGCTGACTGCCCTAAAGATAAACCTCTCTGGCCATAAATGTGCATAAGGAACTGTAGTGCATTAAACACGGAGGGGAAAAGAATAATAATAGAACCATTGCATTAGTGACTGAGGCTTAGTGTCAGTTATGAATGGTCCATGTGATTTTCTAGTCAACTGCATCACTGAGCTGCTTTTGTGGCTGCATTTACATATACAATCAACCTGGTCTCCCCAAGAGTCCAATAGGAAGGCCCCATTCACTGAGCGTTAGCGTAAAAGAAAAATCACATGTCCTGTTACTAATCAGCAGCAGTAATGTTTCCTTATCTTTTCTGGGTCGTATTTGAAAATTCAGTGGGCCGCCTTGAACTCCAAGAAGAACAGAATGCACAGTCTCAGATGCTACACTCATGACAGTGGTTTGTGTTTGACTCCCACAAGGCTCCCATTAATGATAATTACTGGTGCACAGCTAGTAATCCATTATCGTCATGATACAGCAGGTCCACCTGCACCCTTCCCGATGATTATGTGAGTGCTCCATTAAGAAACTCCACATTTGCTAAATATTAATTGGTCAAACTCTTCTCTGAACAAGTAATCTATCAACCGATCGCCACATTCCGCCCATCCCAGCCGCCATCATTGCCCAGCATCTTCTGGTCCAGCGAGGGGACTGCATTGTACTCATCACTGTGGTATAAACAGCAGCATTTCCCCAGAGGGAGCTACTCATTACAAACAGAGACACAAGGGGGTGGGGGGTTCACTCTGTTTTACTTTCCTCTGCCAGCCCTGCCGTACGGCCAGAGATGAAGATAAAAATGATAAATCCTTTGGTTGCCCTTTGCACAAGCATGAGCAAAGGTACATTGGAATGCTTCTCTTTGCCTACCCCCATCTTGTACTCCCTAGCCTGGGGGGGTCACAATGCAGGGTCAGCCAAAATGCAGCACCCCTGGAGCTGGGGGTTAAGGACCTTACTCAAGGGCTCACAGACATGTGACTGTTCTGCCAAGGGCAGGGCTTGAACTGGCGACCTTCTGATTGCAGGAACAGACACTTAGCCCACTGGGTCGCTCACCACCTCCTTAGATGCCCACCGCTCCCTGGGCACATCACATCAGCTGCCCAGTGCAGCTCTACGCTCATTTCGTGTTGCCTGCCGCCTCAGGTTGCCCTGCGCTGTTTTTTTGAAGGTGCCGCCCCTTTCCCAGCATGCCTCGTTGCATTTCCCCGCATGCTGCCTGCTCCCTCCTCCAGTGGCTGGGTAGTGCAGACGTGAGCAGGCTTGAGGACTGGCACCCCCTGTAAATTAGATTTAGAGGGGTGCGTTCCACTAACGACGTATCCGTCAAGTGGGATTTCCAAACCTATTTTGGCCAAACAAGGTTAAAAACCAACTAGCTAAACTGATCCTGCAGATAAACACGTTTTGTTACTGGAACATGTATCAGGCTTCTGAAAGTGTTGCATCCACACAATCAATATAACAAGTGACAAGTCTCACTGCAGCCTAAAGCGACAATGTATAATTACAGAGAATGGGTCAGCCCCCCACGTCTCTCTCTCTGACAATCCACCCCCCCACACACACACACACACACACACATATCTTTCCCTCCCCAGCCGACAGATTGTAATAGAGATGGAAAAGAAGCCTGCTGACAGCATCAGACTACAGCTGGCATCTCACAAGGCCCGCGGAGAGACATTAGCCCCAGTCCCCCCCCTCTCCCCACGATGGTGGCCCTCCACCCACACACCGCTGCCTGGCTCTTTGCGCCCGCAGAGTCCCCATACTAGAATACCAATCCATTATACACTCTGCCCTGGGACTGGAAAGAATTTTTTTTTTAAAAAAAAATAGCGTGGAAGTTGGAGACGACGGAGAAGCGCACGATGCACGCATTCCGGAATGCAGAGAACTCGATTTCTATATCAGGCAAGTCCAGCTTCTCTGAGGAGATGTTTACAAAACAAGTTTTTGGAAAAGGGAAACTCAAGGACCAGCTGGTGACCGTATTTATTTTGCAATACTTATATGCAAACAGACGACATTTAACGAGTACGCCTTAAAAAGGCTTCATAAATTCCCACTGATCGTAAATCCCCATATTAAGTGGTATGGCGCCGTAGACAGAGTGGACTATCATATTCCAAGTGTATAATTTAATGCTGTCATGTGGCAATAAAGTTAGCTGCAGTGCAGTGAGGAGCAGCGAAAGAATGAACCACAGGAAATGAAGTAAATACTCAAAGAGGGCAATCAGCAACCACCAATCAAAAACCTGGAGTCAACCACACCGGGAAACGGGGACCAGTTTCCATAGTTACACAGAATCACCACAGAAAATCAGTTTGATTTTGACCAATTTTCCCACTCATACTTGTGACCAGCACAAACAGCCCCCCACCCCTCCCCCAGAAGCCGCAGCACCTCTGCTGTATCAGTTTTAGCTGTAAGGGACCTGTTCTTTGAATGCGGCTTCTGCTGCGGCCTTTGTTCTCCCATCAGCTCAGCTGCATTGTGATGCGCAACATCATAATCGCAATGCAATGGAGAGAGCGAGCGGCAGACGACATAGCAAAACAGCTCGATGATTAAGGAGAATTATGAAAATTATTGTGTGTCACCTCAGGCTTCCAGAGCTGGGAGTCCAAATTCCCCCCTGCTCTGTGTGTGGAGTCTCTATGCTGTTCCCGTGTCATGCAGAATTCTCCTGAAGGCCAAAAGCATTCAGTCAGATGAGATGTGCCCTATGCTTCCTGGAATGGGCTCCAGCCTCACTGTCACCCTCTACTGGATAATCGGTTATGGGAGATGGAGGGATGGATGGATGGAATATGCATCTGGGGGCACATTTACTGTCATACCACTGCTTCACAATCACTGGTAATCTGTTCTGCATTTCATTGGCTTTTTGATTATGACATTTTCACATTCGCAAATATCTGGGAGCAGAGTGTCGCCCCAGCTGTGCGTCAGTCCCTCCATCAGAGGAGACACCTGCTGGAGGAGCCGCACAGATGCACATCCGTCTGCATCTACCTGCTTTCGCAGCTGCCTTATTTCGGGCCTGTTATGTAAAGATCCAGGGCCCTGAAAAAGACCATAGTATTCAGAAAAGCTGAAGGTAAAAGAGAAGGACAAACAGCAACACAATGATAAACCTCCCTTTGGGAAGCCTGAGGACCCAGACAGAAAACAGGACGTTCTTGAGAAATGTTGTCTATATGGTCTCCAGGAGCCGGCTCCTAATAATGACCCACTCGTTCATTTTCAGTATACCCGGAGTGGCGCAGTGGGTCAGTGTGTAGCAACGTCGCCTCACACCTCCGGGACTGGGGGCTGGGATGCTGCCTTCAGCTCTGTGTGTGGGGAATTCATATGTTCCCAACGCACCGTGTGGGTTCCCTCCAGATATCCAGGCTTCCTCCAAACACAGGTGGTTTGGTGGATTGGGGTATCTAAATTGTTAGTGTGTGCATGTGTGTGCCCTGTGATGGACTAGCATCCTGTCCCTGTCCTGTGCAGTGTTATTATAGCATATTTAAGGAAATGCAGTTAGATAAATTACTGTTATTTGCAGCAATTAACAAGGATGGGAAGAGAGTATCACAGACAACCAATAGAAGTTCCATCCCTATTTCTTTTGTGAGTACTGAACCCTTTTCTTTATCTCTATAGATATTCACATAGAAAGGAATTTACAGTTGAATGCCAGTGAGCATCTGCTATTGTCCACCACTCTGTACATGCAGACAATAGGAGAGCAGAGGCTTTCATCACTCAGAGAAGCAGAGGCACAGCTACAGCGACCACCTCCTGTTGCTAAGGGTCTAGGTAGGAGGATAGTGGGGGGCTGGGTGCATCAAGCTCTGCCCTGCTGTCACTGGGTCATAAGAGGCCCTATTTCAAACAAATCTGTCTTCCTGAGAAGTGTCCCTTTGTGTCACCCCTCAAGGAAAAGCTTAGACTAATGATCTTTTTTAGCAAGCAACAGCCAGTTTGAAAAGGACACAGGGACATATGGACGCAATGCCCACAGGAAACAGCCTCATGCCTCTTGAGAGGTCACGTTTCAGGTGTGATGACTGAATGATGTGGTGATGTTGGCGCCGAATGCCAAACAAGATCTTTAGTTCAAGACTCCACTGTCTGCCAAACTTCAGTTATATTAGGTAGTTTTACTCTAATATTCCTTAGTCTGTCTCCAGCTGACATTTTCAGGCACGGTCAGCGCTTGGGCTTGCTGCGACATCAATATGGTAATTTTTTTAAATCAAATGACTGGCGAGTTTTTATATTGTCAGACCCATTAATTAATCAATCCGACCATAAAGCGATGAGATCAGTCAACATGAGAGGTACAAATACAGAAAAGGATGTGGTTGAAAAAATATACATTTTTAAGTGTTGTGAAGTTATTATGCCTGCAAATTAATCATAAATGCACAATATAAAACAAGCAAACAGCTACATTCAAAAATACCAGCATCCATGAATAAGAAATCCAAGTTTCCTGAAAAGAAAATCAAAAGTATGTATATTTTTGGCGCAAGCTAACAAGAACACCTGCGATCTCATGAGCTTTGCAGCATGGATGCCTCTACCACAGGTCCAAGGACAGGAAAAAGTGAGCAGAAGTTGGTGGACATTAGCTCGTGTGCTTTATCCTTGTTGTAGCCCATTCAGGTAGATTTTTAAAGGGGTATGTGTGGGTCCTCCAGCACCAGGAAACACATTCCTGACCCAGTCCACTAAAAGTTCATCACAATGCATGTTGCACTAAGTGAGTATGGTGCATGGAGATCTGTAAAGGCGATTATATTGTCAGCATGGTGAAAAAAGTGCAACCAGGCTGACATACTGTTCAGTATAGTGAGCAGATGAGCAATTTTCTGCCATAACATTTGAATAAATATTAAAAGATATGTATTTATTTAACAGCATGTAACAAATGTTGCTATATATATACTAATATCCAGGCACAAAATGTATATTCAGTAACACTGTACTTAAGGCTTTTAGTAATTTATAAACACATAATGAATTATAGTGCATTCATAAAGCATTATAAACATGGCTATAAATATTTATACACATTATAGCCATGTTTATTATGCATTATGTCTGCCTTGTGATGCTCTCATCTATAATGCACTATAAATACCCTTAAAATGCAGTACAAGGCATCCTTATTGCTTATACTGACCATTATAATGCTTTATAATGGTATCTATAGTGCATTAAAGATGAGACCTTCATCTAGCATTCATAATGCATAATACACATGGCTATTATTATTATTATCATTATGCCTTTTGGTAAATATTAATAGCCATGTTAATAATGCTTTATGAATGCATTATTTGTTATAAATGTGTTTATAAATTACTAAAAACATGGCCTTAATTAAAGTGTTACTGTATATTCCAGGATATAAGTGGTATTGCAGCTGTTTTATGTCTCATAAGTATACAGCATATTGAGCAGCAGGCCATGTGATTTTCCCCTCACTTTGCAGCATTAATACAGGACAGCATGCTGATCCGCTGACTAACTAATGTGACAGCATGTAATCAGTGTTATTCAGCTTTGCTTTTCTCAGAGCAGATAGAGTTCTGCCTTTTTCTGCTTTTTTTTATTATATTCTATATTTCAAATTCTCTGGCACCTTCAAAACATTCACAGGCAGAGATTTTTTTTTTATTTTATCTTGTATATTTAATAACATATTCTATCACATCTTACTATTAGAAATCCGATTTCAACTCAAAAACCTGACCCTTCCCCTTCCTACAGGAAACCGCTTCTAAAACATCAGCTGATTGGAAGTATGCTGCTTCACGATGACGGAAGTCGGGCGAAGAGTCAAGGTGAGTCTCAGCCAAACAGTAATGTTGATATCCACAGCAGAGCGGGACGGGAGTGGCTGCCCCCTCGGGGGTGTCCCAGAAGGTGAGTCCCAGGCAACGCAGAAGCTCCAGGCAAATTTCAGAATAACAACTGGAATATTAATGATTGCCTTCTACACCACAGCAAGACAGCTTGGAAAGGTAATAAGCTTGAAATAAGAGAGCTCTAGATTAAGACAGCAAAAGGCAGGGGTTTAATTACAGTTCGGTTACACAGACAATACCCCCCCACCCCAGAAAAAAAAACTGCCACAATAGATTATTATGGGTAACAACATTCTGTGGGTGCTGCTCACAAGCACAGAGCATTTCCATGAAGCTGTCAAAACAAGGCCTTCAGCAGTTTGGATACAGCAACAGTGAAATCTAAAGGTGAAATACATGCAGCAGGAGAACATTGAGCTGGACATAGACCTTGAGATCCTTGACATGGTAACGTCTCACCTGACACCTCGTTTCAGCTGTCTGTTAAAGCCATTTCGGTTTAATTGCCACCAGCGAAGAAACGCAACCATTCTGTCAGTATCAATCTTGGCATTTGGCAGAGTCCACCGTCTCGTCATTCAGAATCCCACGAAAACCAACACCGTTAAGAGCAACATCCCCAAGAAATAAAACACAGCCGACCCAACAAGAAAACGGAGGAAAACACGGGCATCTGACTCAGGGAACAAGCTGTTCTCCGTCTCCCTGGACAATTGCTCAGGTTCCACGTTGAATAAACAAGGTGAACATTTCCAGCAGGAAGCGGGCAGTGCTCAGAATGAATCTGTTGAAGGTGTTACTGTCAATCACTTCAAGAGGTACCCTGAGAGACCACGAGCAATATCGGCGGGCCATTAGTTACAGAAAGTGCCTTTTGTGTTTCATTAAGCGTCTGTGTTCTAAGTATAACTTCATAAAAGAATGCTTTGTCGCTAGTCCCAATGAGGCGGCACAGCAATTGAGTTCCTCTCCCCTCGCATTAAACTTAATACCCTGGCACTTCCAGCAGCACAACAGCTGACTGCAGACCGTCGCCACATGTCTAAGTTCCCACCCCCCTCAGCCACCTCCAGTATTCATTTTCTAACCCCAGAAACACTGTCAGAAAGAGTACTAGTGCATTACATCTCCAAACACAGGCAGCTTTGACACATTTCACTTAGTAGTAAAAATGGAATATATTAATGAAGATGATTTAACACAGCCGGAGGGGTGACTGGATCATTCCTCCACTAGGTTTGGAGAAAATACATATTTTTAACAGCCCAATACAAGTATGTGTAACGTTCTTAATTATAGCGACCCCAAAGATGCTGAGCCTTACTTGAATGAGCAACAGCGTGTGCGAATTTAGGCAGCGTCAGACAGCACGTAACGAGGTCGTCTCCATTACCATTGCGTAATTAGTGTAAATGTAGCGGAGACCCGTTCCTTTATTAGTTACATCATTGATCAGCAGCAACACCTTCTTAGCCTTCAATTGAAGAGCAGGATGTGAATGTTAACACTAGGCTTTTTCGGTAACAGCAAGCACACAAACAGAGCACGGACAACACAAGGGCTGCCTGGCAACAGCATCGTTCTCACAGACCCGCCCACAGGCTGGCGTTTGTTACCTGGACACACTGACAATTAATGAATTAACTAAGCACTAACCAGCTCTGGAACTATGGCAAAGGGAGAAATCAAACAGTGAAATGATCTGGGTGCCCTTTTAGGGTTCCGTCGAGAAACAATAAAAAAAGAAATCATTTGTCATTGTATGTTGTCATTGATCACTAATGTTTTTTTTTCTGATGGGAAAATGTTCTTCATAAAAAGCCTCCAAGGTCGGTGCTCTGAACGCCGCCCCCGATGCTGTGCATTGAGTTTGCATCTTCATGCTGATATCCCGGTTACCTCTAACAATGTGCATCCCAGGCAGCAGAAGAGAAGCTTATTTGTTTGTTTTATGAAGACCTAAAAGATCTTCTGGAAATAACATCAAATCAAGATATCGCTTTGAGCACAGGTGATTGGAATGCTAAAGCAGGAACTCAAAAGGTAAAAAGAAAAGAAAAGAAGCCTAATTTAGAGTTTTTCACCTGCATTTTATCCTTCGATTGGGCCATTCAAGTCCCGTTGAGTACAGTAGAGCCGTGCTGTTCTGCAGCATGGACAACGCTGTCTGGTGCTGATTTTTTTAGTCGATTAAATTAATCTCAGTGGGAATCTGTTACAACCTACGTCATGATGATAATAAGAATGACAGTTTGCTGTCTATTACTTGTGCGTGATGCATGTGCTGAGCCAGATGGCCCTTAAAGCCAATGGAAATCCTGTGAATTATTAGAGAAGTTCATCCACATGATGAGAACGGTAATCATTAAAATGCTTCCTGAAATGCTTCCTGAAATGCTTCCTGAAATGCTTCCTGAAATGCTTCCTGAAATACTCCCATCTGAGTCTTTCCACTAAAACGATCCTGAGAGAATGCACCCTCAGACCCCCATACATAATGCATATATGAGCTGGCTTTTGCCGGAACAATCGTGACAATAGTCAAAGGCCTTCTGTGTTTTCATTATTGCTATGGCAATGCGGGTTATCCAGCAGCAGACCCAGGCCCTGGATACAGTGGCAGTGATGCTGAGGCGATGTCTGCAGAAAGTGTGAAGGCCACCATCCTCATCTATTGTGACCTTTTCACTGATTTGCCCACCATTCCCACATCATTCATTCCATCAATGACAGATACACGGACCATTAAGACTCCAATACCAACACAAATGTCTGAATATCACACACATCAGGAATATGTCATTTGTATTGGGCAAGAGATGGCAAACTGAAATGAGCTCTGGGAAGTTCTCAGAACGTCATGCTGTACATCCTCTCGCTTGTATTTGCAATTTGCGAGAAGATCAACATCTAAAACAAAGTGGTAAGAAAGTGTTTTTATGAAAGCACAGCAGTTTCTGGTCACAGATCATTGCTGAAGACATTCATAAACACAAACTCATCCTTGTGCACACTCAATTCCTTCATTTGTGTGTGTGTGTGTGTGTGTGTGTGGTCACATGTTTATTACATTGTGGGGACCAAAAGTCTCCACAATGTGATAAAAACCTGTTATTGTGACCTTGTGGGGGCATTTTTCTGGTCCCCACAAGGATAAAATTCATTTTATAAAAATCTGTGACTGCAATTAAGTTAAGGTTGTCATTGTTGGGGTTAGGGTTTTGCCCACAGAAATGAATGGACCGTCCCCACAAAGATATAGATACATAATCTGTGTGTGTGTGTGTGTGTGTATGTGTGTGTGTGTGTATGCATTAGGTTTATATTACTTTGTGGGGACCAAATGTCCCTCATAATGTAATAAAAACCTGTCATTTTCACATTGTGGGGACCATTTTTCAGGTCCCCACAATGATCTGAGACAGCAATCAAAAAAGTAAAAATACGAAAAGTCTCGTATTTTGTTTGGTTACTCATGGTTAAGGTTAGAGCTAGGTATGGGTTAAGGTCGTCATGTTATGATTATAGTTTTCCCCACAGAAATAAATGGAGAGTCCCCACAAAGGAATAATTACAAACCTGTGTGTCCGTGCATGTGTGTGTGTGTGTGTGCGTGTGTGTGCGCGTGTTTGTATGTGTGTGTGTGTGTGTGCGCGCGCGCGTGTGTGTGTGTGTGTGTGTGTGTGTGTGTGTTTGTATGTGTGTGTGTGTGTGTGTGTGTGTGTGCATGTGTTCTCATTCCCCTAGGGGAATTTATCTTGTTGAGACCATCTACATAGCATTCACATATGAAGCACTTCTAAGCTGGATTTTTACCTCAGTAATTTATAATACATTTCATAGATCCAGTGACATTGCTTCAGAAAGCGCTGCCTTGTACACAGGGCTTGGCACTGCCACAGACTCGTTTTGCAGGCTACTTTACACCTCAGGTCCAGCTTCACAGGGTGACCACATCCCTCACTGCCCCAGCCAGGTTTCCACGGAGCCGCACTCTCATCGCCAAAGCCAGTTTTCCCGTACAGAAAGAATGCTGCAAACTACACATAATGACACTGACATCCACAAACCGCCCACAAAGCTGACCAGCAGTGATTAAACAGATGGCAACATCGAAGTAGCCCACCTTGCCTTTGCGATTGGACCAACGTGCCTTCACCTGTCTGTGCCATCTCTCACACAGTACTAAGCACAACCCTTAATTTTATTTCTGGTACCTGTAAGGCACTTCTGTCTTACCTTCCTCTGCCTCTACAGAGTAAACAAGTAAGTCCTCCTTTGACATTTGGCTAAAGTTTAGTTGGGACAGATGGACAGCTCTTAAGCAACTGCAGTTCCTTCTTCCCGCACGTCTTGCTGACCCCTTGCCCACCTGCTTTCAGCTCCAGGCTTTCTGAGGAGTTCTGGGACTCCGCCTCTTCTAGCGAGAGCCGCCTGGTAGAGCTGCTGGCCATGTCACGGCCTGATGTCAGCGAGTGAGCGAGGCAGCGCAGCGGTGCAGCTCCTCACGCTGGCTTTGTGTCTCCCTCTCTGCCTCTCACTCCTGTGTGGCTTAACTGAGCCTCTCTGCCTGTCTCTGACAGATGGAAAAATGGGGGGCGGAGAATGGTGGGGCTGGTGGACGGGGCATACTGGAGGAGCCAACCAATCACGCACCCATGATTATTATGCTGGGAACAGCCTTGCAAGCAGGTGTCATAAACAAACAGACAGAAGGATGCAGAAGCCGTGGTGTTATCTCCCCATTTGCTTTAGATTAAATCCGTTCTAAACTTGGATGTCACGTTAAGGATAAAGCTGAAATAAATTGGTCATATTTTCAGGGTTCTAACAATCAATCTGATATAATACTGTGCAATTAATTTCAGTTCTACATCCAACAGCACTGCAAGCTGACTATGAATTACTTGAAGTTTTTTCTGTACACTATTCAGATGATTCTGTAACGGGCCAAACCCAGAGGTCCTGAGGTCTCTCTGGGAGATCAAACTTAAGAAGAGTCACTCTGGCTGGGCATCTATAACTTTCATTGCTCCAAAAGGCCCAAACATTGAATTAAATCAACATCATTTCACCTTCGATCAATTTAAATAGACTGCAGCTCATAGTTTCATCTAACATCCTATACACAATCTTTCAATGGGAACACCGAACCGAATTGTTTTCGAAACTGCATGGTTACAAAGAGGTTCCATGGAGTGTATTGTGACCCTGATGACAGGCATTTCACCTTACTGAGGTCCACCTTTTGCTAAAATAAAAAAGCCTTTACTGGAAGTAGATGGCCACAAAAGCAGCTCATATCTTGGGGGTAATGACATTGTTTTTAATCAAAAACAGCTACCAATAAGTCTCCAGCAGCTTCCCAATAGCAAACACTGACTCAGATTTCAATGACAAAATGAACATAGAGTTTCTTCGATAGTCTTGAAACTGTGCATCACTGGCATTGCAGTGAGCTATCATTATCAACAAAATGTCTTCCTTAGATCAACTGAGATTCTCCTTTTAAATACACTGTGTACTGGCAAGTTTGCCTATACCCAAAATTATGGCTATATATCAATACTACTCATCGCTTATTGTCAGGGGACCTGGAGTCCATCCCAGGCACAAAGATGAACAGGAGGTTGGCCCGTGACAAGGCACATATATCTACACACTGTGGGCAATTCAGAGACACCAATCAGCCTAACCAGATTTCCCTGGACTGCAGAAGGACACTAGAAAACCTGGATGAAACCCACGCAAACTCTACACAGAAAGCACAGAGGCCAAGTCCATGCCTTTGATTTGGGAGGTGTGAGGCAGACGTGCTACACACCAAACCACGATGCTGAGGTTCCATCTAAAACGGTTAATATCACCGTAATAATGCAAACAGAAGGACAGCAGCACTTGTCTTTGGCATCAAAGACAGTATGTCTCTTTGACAACTTTGGGGAAGATTGTCAGTCCTTATCCACTAAAGACACGACCTAGGGCTCTCTAGGCCTTCATCCAGGGATACTTGTTTCTATGCATATTTTAAGGTTCTTTTTATACCTAGGAATACAGCAGTGATGAGGGAGACTATTCCACTGCTGTCAGACTTATTTTTAAAAACATGGTTACTCATTTTCCTCTTCAATATGCCAGTGCTGAGCAGTGACATGCTCATAATATTAACAATAATTGGAAGCAATCATTGGCAAAAATATTCCACTGCTTTACAAGGACTGACGTTTAAAGATATCTTTGGCAAGTGGCAAAAATTTAGCTACGCTAAATAGTTCTCAGTTTCTGAGATGTTTAAACGACATAAAATATATGCACTGAGTGCTTTTCAGTTTCCGCGCAGTTCCCAGATTTCAAATGGTGTACATCTTAAAGAGATCATACTATTACAAGAATAGCTGTAAAGAATATTTATCTGTGACAGAAAAAAAATTTCAGCTCCGCTGAAAAAATATAAGCACGTTTGATATTCATTAATATAGAAATGGTCACTGATGTGTTTCAACATTCTTCATTCCAGCCTACACCACTGCTGTGGTTGCAGGTAAAGAAACTGGAGAGTTGAACTGAACTGCAATTATTTATAACAAAAAATATATACGGCTGGCCGCTGACTTGCATTTTAATTAGATTGCACCAGTCTCCAAAAGCTATAAACGTTATCATCCGTGCGACTGACATCAATCACACAAAACGGATTGGCACCTTAACATTAAAATTAAAAATTCAAATGGAAAAAAAATAATAAAAATGAATCAAAGGGCTCATGAGCTTTATTGGGACATTCTTTTCAGTGGGATGTTATCTACTCAGCCTAATCTACATTAATTTGCATGATGGTTGCATGGTGAATTGGGAGTGGTGCTTAAACTCTGTTCTCTGCAGCAGTCCCGATTCCTTTTTTGTCTCCATAACTAGCTGGTTTCACCAACAATACGTGTCGTGCCCACTACGGTTATTGAGGAATGCTATCAACGCGACGCCTGTCTCTACAAATCAGTCTCAGATCTTGATCGAGAATTACATGGTGAGTTATTATTAAGAAATCCTTATGCACACTGCAGGTCGGCATAGACGTTACTCTGAAAAGATGGCAGTTTCTTCAATTATACTAGTTCAACCAAACGCCAGATTCTGATTCTGATACTGATTCAGATTCTGATTCTGATACTGATTCTCAATTTAGCATAAATTGAACATTAATTGAAGAGTGCTTGCCAGTGAGCACAGTAGAGGTCTCCATGGAGTAAGATGATGCAGATGTTCATATACTTAAAGAAGATGGCAAGGAAACTTTATACAAGGCGCCTCAAGCCCATTCACCCTGTGAAGAACATACATCACAAATGTTTATGTAGGGCAAGAAAGGGTAATGGGCAGGAGACTGCAGAAATCAAACAATAAGTGTCTAAAATAATTGAGGTTGAAACGCTGGCCATTAATACCACTAATGGCAGAAGCTTCAGTGAACTCGAAGCAGGGCACTGCTTAGTAGCAGGAAGAGCAGTCACCTTGGAATGAGAATCACTGAAGCGGGGCACCCCTCGAGCGGAAGGAAAGGTGATCTACACTCCGAGAAGCTTCTCCTCCTGCAGACTTTTCGGGTCGCTCTCAGTACGGAGAGCTACATCAGAATAACACGCTAATGTCAGCAGACAATGACACATCAGATTGACATTGCTGCTCACGTAGCGGGAAAAACCCCAGAAAAGACGTGAGCGACCTGGCTGGCTCACCGGCCGTACGGCAGCGTACGTTTGTGATGTGCAGAATGCTAACTCCACAGAGTATGTCTCATGGGGTCTTGCTATGTGGACACTCTGCCTGACATGAAAGACCCCCAGATGCTGGCAGACTAGCTAAACAGCCCCCCGTCCCGCTCCTGTTACTGCTTGTGCAGAGACACAGGAATGGATCAGAAACAGGCTAATGCTCCAGTGTGAGTTGACAGCCTGTCGGCCTTACAAATGCCAGATTGCCTGAGGTTCAGCGTAAATATTATTCAGAATCTTACTGTGGAAGAAAATGGCGCTGGTTCTGTTAACAATGAAATGTGCTCAAAGCATCACATTTCTGAGAAAGGTATCGATGTAAAACACCTTACTGGTCACTGTATCCGGCCTTCGACCAGAACCTCTCATGCAGAAAGAGTCAGAAAGCAGGGGCTGTGTATGTATCAGCGGTATGTGGAGACATCGCGCTCTATGAGTGGAATGTGAAGATGCTTGCAGCCGCACAGAGAGGAGCACCCTACGAACACTAGGAGATGAACACAACGTGCAAAAATGAAACTGAAACAAGAAGAGCCTGCTGCCCCTGAAAAGTTTCCCCAAAGCCTCACATGTGGATGATGAGACTGGTGGAACATCAGTGATTTCTCATTCCATAGACATGAGCTGCTGAAGAACATAGATCTGTGTCTGCCTGCGATATTGGTGCCCTCGAAGCTAGCGTTCTCAGCTGACAGCCTGTCTTCCTATTCAAAATATGCATGCTACCTAACAAGCTACCTGTAGCCTAGAATAAATAAGGTCATTAAAAAGGGACACCTATGGATAGATAAGTCAATTGACTGGCATAATAAATTGCCTCTGTATGGACTAACTATTGCACTGTGAAAAATGACTGCACCATAGCAGCATCCAGTAGCCACTACTGTATAAGCCATTCAGCTGGACATAATCACACTATAATTTGTTCTGTCCCAGTTATGGCCTGCCAGTGTCTCTGATAATATCAGCTACATTATCTGCAAACAGACTTTGCTGCTGCTCTGTAAACAGTGTGCGTATCTTACAATGAGGTCGGCTATTCTGTCACCTGGACATAAAGGTTGTATGACTTCTTGTATTTATTATCCTGGCGTGTCCCTGGTAACAAACATTTTTCATGCATCTTATAGAACTACAGGAGAAGTTATACCATTATACCATGAAGCTACCGCATTAAGGTTACATTTAAAAAGGAAATAAACTGATAAATGCCTTTTGATAAATTCTGACTACATTGTGGATGAATACATTTTCCCATGGTTAACTAATCTGAAACCAGCTGGTGATGAGAACTAGCTAGCTATACCAAATAAAGATATCCCTCCTGTTGTGATGTGCAATGTCTAGTCAGTGTGTAGCCTTTGACCGTTACTAATGTTTGTTGTATACCTTAGTGCCCTCTGGCTGTCACACACTGAACAATCCATTACTCAAAGCTGCTAATTTCACACTGAAAGGAAACACAAGTCTTTTTCTCAGTTTTTCTAATGAATGAATTAAGAATGTAGAGACTTGTAACTGTCATAATTGTGAATTTGGCAAACAGTGAGATAGTGACAGGTGATATTTCACATTTGGGATTTCCCTTGTGTTGAGGGTCTAACCATTTCATGTTCTTTTTCTAACTCAATGAATTTCCCAGCACTCTATGAAAACATTATAACCTTAATGAAAGACTGGAGAATATCCCCCCACCACAAGACAAATTTTGTTTACAGTACACAGGTTCGCAAAATGGATCATAATTCAGATTCTTCGGAAGCAGCTACTAGTAAAACGTAATAATAATCCAGTTTTTCTTAATAACTTAATAACTTATTATGTAGGTGTCTACAGTGTTTTATATATGAGGGTTTCATAGAGCATTCATAATACATTATACACGGCTATAATGTGTTATGCCTTTTTATAAATAGTTATAGCCGTGTTTCTAATACTTTATGAATGCATTATAATGCATAATGAGGGCATGTGTGATGCATTATAAAGGGGGACTTCATAGAAAGGGTTACCATCTACCTTAACATAACATAGCAAACAATAGCATTATACGATAATACAATTATAAATGTTTGCTATTATCATAAAATGTTTGTTGTTATTGTATATTAAAGCTGGGAATGTATGTTTGGATGTTAAAGGGGCAGTTCCCCCGAACACTGAAAAAAAGATGTTTTAGAGAGGCTTTAGTGCACAGGGTGCATATCACCGAGCAGAAAACAGGAGCAGGAGCAGCCCGGTAATGACATCTGCGCAGTGATACGATCGGGGGCTGGAATTCAGTAGTAGTTGCTCACTACAAAGTCTCTGATTTATCTTGAGTAACCAGGTCATTATTTCCGGTAAGCGACATTGCTGTTGGATTTTTCAAATGTATTTTTTGGCACTTTAAACACTACAGAAGGAATGTCATTCACTCCCATTATATTTGAGAGAAGCCCGAATTTCTACGGCTGGTATCTCCAAAAACTAGGCATCTCCCAGCATAACGATCTAGATGGACAGACAGCACTAAAGCCCCCGTAAAAAATAACCTTTTCAGTTTTGGGGTGAACTGGCTCTTTAAGCTATACTTACATGCTGCCTGTGAATGTTCTATGAATGCATGATGAATGCATAATGAAGGTACGGTTAATGTAAAGCGTTACCAAATAAAGTATATTTTCAACGATTACCAACAACTGCTCCTCCTGTGTTTTCTAACATAATATGCTACCATTACAATGAAACACAAGGTAAGACCTTTAACGTTTGGATAAAAGGGAATTGGTGCATTAAAATCAGTGGATGCTAATCAAAATTAAACAAAAAAAATCTTTGTACTAGTATGTCAGCCTTTAAACAGAGGTCTGGGGAAGCTATGGATGGGGGGTAAGCAGGATCTCATCTAGGGTGCCAGAACAGCCAGGACCAGCCCTGTACGGGTGAATCTGGAGCTGGACTAGGCTTCTCTATACGTTCTGTGCATTCAGATGCCAGTCCACGACCTAAATGAGGGACATCTGCAGGGGATACAGCAGGTGAAGTTTCATAGAATCTATGAGAAATTACTCAGCTTGGCATCAGCCGCTTCAGAAATCCGCACAAACATTATTCCAGTCTGCACTTTCCGTCGAATTCCCCAATAAGCCTCATGTTAACTTTGCACTTCCACGTCTCGCTCAGACAGCAGCAGAAAGCAGGATAGCGTAACCTTGGACCTGGTTTTCCCAGGAAAAACAGAAAAAGAAATGAAAGAGTCCCTTTAAAGAATGCTGCATGAAACATAACACTGAAATGTGGAAATTGATTTATTGACTAACAATTCTTCTCTAAAAATGGAGGAGATGCATCATGTCTGTTTGTTATGAACGTACGTCTGCACTCTGATGGGTTGCCTTTTCCTCATGCTTCCTGATAGTTCAGCTCCAGCCCCCAACTCCCCAGCCCCATCAACAGTATGTCTGCTTCACATCACCGTGTTCACATCACCGTGCTCACGTCACCGTATTCACGTCACCGGGTTCACATCTACCAGAAAGCCCAGAGGAAGGCCACCCCACCACTCCTCATTTTCACTCACATAACGCTTCCATGCTTCTCCGTAACTTCGCAGTTAGCCTCCCCAGGGAGCTTGTTATGTTTTCCTGTATGACTTTTACCCACCCCCCCCATTTTTTTGTAGTCTTTTCTACCTACTCTGACTGCCCAAACTGTATTATATTACTCACTATATGTATAGGCTAATGAACTCTGCTCGTCATGTTACTTGATCTCTTGCCAAATACATTGTGATGACGGCTTTGTTGTATTTCAGGAAAGGTGCAGTATAAAAATAAATTGAATATAATTAAACTGAAGGGTGTTTGGTTTTTTCTTCCCCTGTCAAACTATCTCCTTTATTTTTGTGTTTGTGTCATATCAACCCCATCCTGGTCCAACGCTCATCTTCCTAGACTGCAAAATGACACTGCAGCATCCAGTGCACTCCATTTCATGACACTCGATTGCTGCACAGCAATTAGCTACAACAAGCGGATACATAAATAGCGGGCTAATTGCTTGATTTATCCATGAGTTACAGCAGTTTGATGTCCTGTTCATTGAGATAATGGTATTATTCAATTAAAATCCTGGGGAAATGCTATTTGAAATATCCTCTTTGACTGTTATCATTTTGCACTGTTCCACAAATACTGTAGGTATATTTCTAGTCTCATACTTTGTATACTGTGCATTTCAGCACTTGTCCCTATGTGTCTCTATATTTATTGTCCTTTTCTTTGCATATTGTATAGGCTGCACTGCTGGCTAGCTGGGGTGCTGCTGAATGGCATTTCATTGCTCTGTGCAGTGACAATAAAGATTCTTATCTATTTATATAGCTACCTACAGGCAGTCCCCAGGTTACGAAGCAGAGCTGTTCCCTATGGCTGTCTTTAAGTCGAATCTGTAGGTAATTCGGAAAAATCATAATATAGTACATAATAATAATTATTATAATGCAGAAATAATAAAAGTAACTGCATATGGCACTGTACCTCGAGCCAATGAACCGCTGGAGCTACTTGCTTTCACAAAGTGTCACAAAGTACTATGTGCGTATGTCCATTATCACAAGCCATTGTATTTAACCTGAATTTTTTATACAATAGGCTTTATGGCAGTCAGTTCATAAGTATGAGTTGTCCATTAGTCGGATGTTCTTAACCCAGGGACTGTCTGTATTATCCATCCATCCATCCATCTTAAAAGTAATGTATAATTAGAAAAAACTGTACTGACATTTTGGCACAAAGTAAGAACAACATACATTAAATTACCTTTTTGGAAGAAACAACAGTGAGTGCACTGCAGCTGTTAAGTCAGATGCTAAACACTGTATGTGACTGTGGCCCTCCACCCTCCATCAAAGACACCACTGCACCATCCTGAGATCAGCACCAGCAGGAACAGTGACGCACCAACATTAACACACAGCCCTTCCATAGGTGGCCGTATGGCACCAGAATAAGCCGTACGACCCAAATCTGGCTTACCTTCCAGACTGAGTGCCTCCCCGCCCCCCCACAGAGCCACAGTGGCAGGTAGCCCATTTAGCAGTACTGGGCGGCTCTCCCTCAGCTGGACCGCTGGATTGGAATAATGAAGGACAGTGCTGACTCACCAGAATCGGAGCTGGCCGACGCCACAGGCATGGTACCGTCCTCACGATCCCAAATTCTGCAGGAAAACTAAACGGCTGTGAGGAAAAAGAGACAGATGTTATAATGTCTAGGTACACTTCTGCTCCAACAAGATAAGCATACATTAATGACAGGTGCATCATCCATGACTGATAGCTGGGCATGTTCTTTTTGACGTAAATTCTCGGTGCGGACAAGTGACTGGAAAAAAAATTCACATATCAGGAATGTTGCTTCAAGCTAATAAAACTAGAAAAAATAAACTTTAAAAAACTATATGACAAAATACTGATGAAATTTACTTCACTTTGCTGAACTCAGACAAGAGCTCCCCTGAAATATCCTTATAATGATTTATGTAAAATGCTGGTTGTACTGTTGGAAACTGGAAAAATATTGTCTGAATAAATTTCTTTGCTAAAGAAAGGATTACCTTGATGGTTTCTCTCTTAAATATTTTGCTGGATATCTTACTTTCATGGCACCTAATTTTCTTAATAATCCTTAGACAGTCCAGACATTACAGGCCTTTGCTGTCTGTTACTAAGTGTAGACTGTTCAGCCTTTCAACAGCTAAAAACGGTTCCATATAACATTCAGATCCCAGATCTCTCTCTGTATCTTAATTGCCTTATAAATCCTCACTGCTAGGCCAAGTAGCTGAACTCAGAAGGAAGCCAGGGAAATATGAGACACACTCCTTTGCAAGGCCTGTAGATGTTAGATTAATTATCTGGAAGCTAAGTCACCTCCCTAGCCGACTCCATGGCAAATCCCTGGCAAGAGCTTCTGGTTCCTCTCCAAATGTCCATATGTGTTCTACTTGAGACATTGTGTAACATCCGCGCGTGATGTGCTACCCAATAAAACCTCGTGTTG
Organism: Mormyrops attenuatus; assembly: GCA_026777985.1. Lineage (NCBI taxonomy): Eukaryota > Metazoa > Chordata > Actinopteri > Osteoglossiformes > Mormyridae > Mormyrops > Mormyrops attenuatus. The sequence continues at coordinate 29,972,015 of JAODKC010000095.1, read as the reverse complement.
TTTTCTAAGGTCACGCAATTCATCTGTCCTTCAACGAACATCACTGGTTTGGTGATTTGGAATCAGAGTGAACAGAAGAAACCTCTGTTCACCTTTTAACTGCCATTCACAATTCTACAGTCAGCTCTGCATGTGGGAACTGGGATGTGGACCAGCAGATAGCCCCAGGACATCACAGATAGTCATGCCAAAGGACTTCTGAATATCAGGGTGCTTCCCTCCAAGACAGATACACCTAGGCTCCCTCTACATACTGCATGACCCTTAATAACCATTAATCTGCATAATATACATTTTATAATGACGTTTACGATCATTCTGTTGGTGCCCTCTTTTGTGTATTTTATAATGTCCGCTCTACACAAGAGCTTGTGTTATTTGCCACTTATATGCTATTTTCACGTGAATTTAAATTCAAAAAGCGACATCTATGTACTGCTGGATGTCATCCATGCAACATTGCGCACAGAGAGATTAATTACCAGCACAAATATAGTTGTTAAACACAACAGAAGTGTGGCCTCAAAAATGACCACAGAAGTGAAGCAGTACCTCCGTGAACTAGTCTCAACAAAAAGTGTACATCTTGAGCTTCACAAAGCTGGAAGTTATAGCAGAACTTCAGTTCAGAACTTGTGTCAAAGGCCACTGCAAGGAAGACACAGAACCCAGTGTAAGGAGCACCATCTTACAGGACTAGGCACACCCTATAGTGCAAACACTGATCACATCTGATGTTCCCATATTCCAAAATGAAAATTCTTATATACACCCTGCTAAACATATACAAGAGAGAATGTGCGCATAATTTTTTCAGGTGTTCCCTAGACACAGGAAAACCGCAGGTCTTCCCAGAATGCCCTGGCAAAGGGCCAACTTCTGCACAATGTCCCCAGCCTAGAAATCAAGGGTGACCTTGGACCTAACACCAGCTGTCAGTGTATAATAAAGGATGCAGAAGTTTCTCTTCTGAGAGTATCAGCTGCCCGCTGAGCCAAACGTCTCTCAGACACGCACAGTAATTAAACATCGCAGTCCATGTTTCCTAATTCTGGAGCCTGAAAATCCTAACAGTCCAGTTCTTCTAATAACAGTTACAGACTCATCCTCACCTTTGGTAATACTTTGCTGAATATCATTTACATTTTTTAATTGCTTCTTTTTCCTTTGTTTAGCTGACTCTTTATCTGAAGTGGCTTGACCCATTGATACTGGGGGGTCTTTTACCACACCGGGGACCTGTGCACAATTCCCACTGTGCCACATTAGCCACCTGTGGAGAGGCGAGGAGAGAGTAAGCTGGGTCTGCTGTCTAGGCATCTGGGTATCTGGGCTTTGGGTGGAATCAAACAAATGATGCTCTGCTCTAAGCATGTAACATGACTGGGTGAAGCGTGCAGCATTTACAAGAGAATGCACACCAAATGAGGTGCGGCCCAATCTTCAACTGTATATGCTAAGGGAAGATCCATGTTGGGAAAGCCCATGTTGATCCCATGTTGGGAAAAACACTTTGATGAAGGTTTCTGAAGCAACACTACTGCTGAGATGCTTGGGGTTCCCTCCCCCGAACCATCTACCTCACCACAAGAGTATGACCACCCTTTGCACTCAACTTGCTCCTCACATGGCTGCAGAATGCGTTTAAGATGCGTAAAGCAACCAGTTTTAAAGGCATATTAAAAACGACAACTAAGGGACAGTCAGATAATCATCATGATCCCAAAAAAGAAGATAAGTGCTTTGCAGAAAATCACCCAGACCCAGTCCCAAAGTAAGGGAGACCTTCAGTCCAGAGTCTCTCCTTCAGAGCTTCAACAAGGAGCCCCATGACTCTCCACTACCCAGCTGAACCCCAGCGGTCAACACCATTGTTCGTTTTGTTGCAAGTACTCTTCTGTTCTCACCCAGCAGCCAACCATAGGTGACCATGACTCACAGTGCTCGCGACGGGCGCGAATCGACATCAACACAGAAAGCAGGGAGAAAGACCTGCCAAGGTTCCTGGGGACTGGGACAATCAATGACCACTGCGATTACCTGGATCCCGGCAGATACTCCTTTCACACACAGGGATCCAGAGCTGATGTCACTTCAGCTCAGCGGAACCTGCAATTTGTTACCTCCACATCAGGCCTCTTCCAGAAATCTCTCATTCACACAGAGGTGTGAACAGACCACTACAGCGTCCTTCCTGTTAGTAGCTGGCGAACCTGGAGAACTCCAGTGCAGGATTAAGCTCAGTTGTGTTTCTCTCAATCTACTGGCTGGAGTCAGAGTATCTTAATGCTTAGAAGTTAGACATGGCTCTGAGTGATTCATTCACAGTAGATACGGCGACTGTCTTTCTCAGAAAAAAACACCCAGGTCAGTAAAATGTAAAGACAAACCCCTGACCTCCACAGAAATCATCCCTAATTCAGGAACATGAGTAACATAACATGTTCATGTTTACATTGCATTAAGGCATGTTTGCCATATCAAGATGTGCACTGGGCCATGAGTGCTGGGTGACTTGGATTCAGTTACTACACAAACACATAGAATAAGCTTTCTTCTGGGAGAATCTCAGTCAGCTGTACAAAAGAACAGGCTTTTACTTCAACAGTCACATCTGGAAGTTCACAAGAACCTGTGGCAGACCTGGAAATCAAAGGGATTCAACACACACGTTCAGATATGTTCACAAAGGCAAGGTGTCCACACCAGACAAGCCAGACAGCTAGATCTTTCAGTGACATGTCCATGAATTTTTTTTTTGTTACTTTCAGAACCTGAGAGAATTAAAGAATCATAAATGCAAAATTGGAACAGAAAAAACTGAAATTTGTAATTTAACTGGAATTAAACTTCTTTCTTAATAATTTGCTTTTCCTTTTTCTGCCAGCGATTTCCAACCAAAATACCAAGCAGAAAAAAAACCATGAACAAACAAAACAATCAAAACCAACACTGAACATCCTACTAATCCACTAATTAATGTGAATGATTAGAACAGTTACATTTGATCCTTTCCGTCCCATTCTTGTGGCACAATAACAGCCGATTACCGTCGACCATGAAAGCAGTCACTGCGGCATGTCTGAGGACTTCACATTACAAGCTTATCTTGTTAAAATGAAGCTGCATGGCACTTCCTCAGCTGGGATGTAATCGTGGAGATATCAAGCGTGTCGTTACTGTGCTGCACCCCGCCAGACACACTGGGACCCGAGAGATCGGCTGGCACACGTGCTACTCCACCTGGGGGTCCCTACTGATCACCCCACGGTACTAAAGCCCAGTGGTTTCACACCAGCCATCACAGCGAGACATTCCCCCGGTGGCTGGCAGACAGACACGTACCAGAGACACCGCAATCGCCAGCTAACCTGACCATAGGTGGTGCGGCAAGCCCACTATCATCCACCTTTGATTCATAACTCCGGGTGACCCAAAGCCACAGGAATCTACCAAAATTTGCATTTCATTGCATTTGCATTGCAGTACGGTTCCAGTAAATTAAATACATTCTCTAAACACATGCTGCTCAACATACTGTATGCAGCTGAAAGCTTATTAAAAACACATATATTTAATTTTTAAGGGAATGTCTGCTTCAATGGTGAGAAAAACTGGCAAATATTTACGCTATAAACGTACACTGGCCATAACATTAAAACCACTTGCGTAATATTGTATAGCCCTCCCTGAAGCTGACAAAACAGCCCTGACCCGTCAAGGCATGGACTCCTCTGAAGGTATCCTGTGGTATCTGGTACCAAGACGTTAGCAGATCTTTCTAAGGTGGGGCCCCCATGGAACAGACTTGTTTGTCCAGCACATCCCACTCAGTCGGATTGAGATCTGGGGAATCTGGAGACCAAGTCAACACCTTTAACTCATTTTCATGTCCCTCACACCATTCCTAAACAATTTTTGCAGTGTGGCAGGGCGCACAATACGTACTTGGTCCTCAATAATGTTTATGTAGGTGGTATGTATCAAAGTAACACCCAAATGAATGCCAGGACCCAAGGTTTCCCAGCAGAACATTGCCCAGAGCATCACACTGCCTCTGGCTTGCCTTCTTCCCACAATGCATCATGGTGCCATCTCTTCCTCAGGTAAACGATGCATACACACCTGGCCTTCCACATGATGTAACAGAAAACGTAACTCATTAGACCAGTCCACCTTCTTCCATTGCTCCGTGGTCCAATTCTGATTCTGATGCCCATTGTTGGCACTTTTGGTGGTGGACAGGGGTCACCATGGGCACTCTGACCGATCTGGGGCTACGCAGACCCACACGCAGCAAGCTGCACTGCACTTTGTGTTCTGACACCTTTCTATCATTACCAGCACTAACTTTTTCAGCAATTCATGCTGCAGTAGCTCTCCTGTGGGATCAGACCATGCGGGCTAGCCTTCACACCCCATGCACATCAGTGAGCCTTGGGTACCCATGACCCTGTCACTGGTTCACCAGTTGGCCTTCCTCTGACCACTTGTAGTAGGTACTGACCACTGCATACTGGGAACACCCCACAATACCTGCTGTTTTAGAGATGCTCTGACCCAGCCATCTATCCATCACGATTTGGCCCTTGGCAAAGTCACTCAGATCCTTACACTTCCATCATTTCAACTTAAGAACTGACTGTTTGCTTCCCCAGTATATAATGGTACCCTCAACAGGTGCAATTAAGTAATCAATATTATTCACTTCACTTATCAGTAGTTTTACTGTTGCAGCTGATCGGAGTATATAAAGATAGTGTTAATATGTGTAATGCTTAAGCTTACAATACAAATTATAATGCACTGGTCTGTTTCATTGGATCATTCCTCTATGTTCATGGTATTCATGTCCATCTTCTAAAAGCTGTGTTGGCTTCAGTCAAGAGCACACATTTTCTTCTCCAGAACCCTAGGCTGCTGTGACACCATGATGTTTTCACTGCAACAACGGAGTCCGCAGGCGTTTGAGGCTTTAAGTGGCTATAGTAAGGAGATGATCAACACTGTGGGGTGCAATAAATGAGGAACCACATTCAAAACTTCACTACACCTTGATCTTCAGCGGAGAATCTATTACAGTCGGTAGCCGCGTAGCTGCATACCATAGTGCGCATTAGGCTACAGTGCAGCGTATGGCATAGGGCAGCTACTGACAACATAGATCAGAGCTATTCAAATCACGATCCTCAAGGGCCAAGCACTACTGAATTTCCAGCCTTCCTTTACCTGGAAACCAGGTGTGAAGCCTGTGGCCAATCAGAATCAGTAATTATTAAACTAACTACCTAGAAATCAGCCTCGAGAGAGCATGGAAGGGTTGTGCTTGGATTTCTTAATCCAGTAAACATGGAATTCATTCACTGGACCCCAGCAAATGTTTAACTGTTAGTGTCCAGGTGTGGGACACGGGAGTTAATGCGACCGCCCCTGGTGTGGAGTTCCACACGAGGCCCTGGGAGCCCGCCCCCACCAAGCTGCTAAATCAAACGTGCAAGAGCGGGAGGGGATGCTGGGGAGAGAGCCGCTGAATCTAGACAAAATATCCAGCATGTTGCTGTAAACACACAGCTGCATCCGTGGGAATATTCACAGCGGTATGTAGGCATGATCTTCAAATAGCCAGGATGATAAATACAAAACAATCGGCAGCCAGTTATTGAAAGAAGCCACACTGGAGGCCAGAGACTCCATTTCCCCGCCTGCTGTGTATCCTCATTAATCCAGCTAAGCATCAAATGGCTTCCTTTTAAACCTGATTCTTTTACAAGGACTGTCATGACTGCCTACCTGCAAGTCTTTAACGGAAAGACTTAATTAAGCTTTTATTTATTTTATTATTTATTTATTTAGCAGATGCTTTTACCCAAAGCGATGTATGATTGAGAAAGCTCCTGGAGCAATTGGGGTCAAAGAAGGCCAAATGGTGACGTCACTATGCCAGCCACGGGATTCAAACCCATGACCTTCTGACCATGAACACAGAGTCTTGTCCTGCAAAGTCATTTCCTGCCCTTTCAACGACATTTAAACGGCTATAAAGACACAGCTAACTAGGGTTTTCCTGGCTCCTCAGTCATGAAGATCTTCACCGAGTCCTACAGGTCATAGGTGAAGTCATTACATCACTGGTAGACCTAGGATGGAGCACAGCTGGAAGTCCGCCAGGTGACTTTAAGCCGGCCAAGGGGTTTCTAATGCAAGCTGGCCAAGGTTTCCCCTGTCTAGGCATTCCTATCAGTCTAGGGGCTTGTCGAGCAAGTGCAGGTCAGCAGCCATCTGGAGCTGTTCTGGTGGCTGCAATTGACAGTCATTCTCCCGCACTGCCTTCTGAGACCCGCGGTGTGCAAAAGAGCCAGATGGCTGGGGGGGCCAGTCAGGAGGGCGAACGACAGCGATGTTTCCCAGGGAAACAATGGGGGTGTGGGGGACATCAGGAACAGCTGAGCATAAGACAGAGCCAACAATGACTATGCAGAGGAGCACAATGGAATGACACAAGAGGAGAGATTCAGGAGAAGGGTTTCACTCCAGCAGAGATTAAGGAAGAACTTTTCAGGTCCTTCTGCAGTCGTATTTTATATTCACTGTACTGTACTGCAAAAGACATGTCTTGTGAACTCCTCTATTTAACTAACCTTTATGTTTGTACTAGTTAGCATTCGTATCCATGATGGTTGTTTGTATGGATTACTTTACATCACTAATTTTAACAGCTTAAGGTTGATAGCTAGATAACTAACATCATTGTTAATCGTGAATACAAGAATGCAAGTCCATTTAAAACAATAAACAGATTGACGATTGAGTAAAAATAGGTTTCACTGTGTGTTGCTAATGGTGTCTAGTCAACTTGTTTTAGGTTCATTTTGTGAAGTAATTTCTTAGGAAATGCATTGTTTCACCATCCTGAAATATGGATTTTTTTGGAAAAACAAGTTTTTCCTTGGACAGCAACAATTTACTATATATTATCCTGCATAGAACAAGCGGGTATAGAAAATGGACTGATGTGTGTGTACACACACACACACATACACACACACACAGACAGACAGACATACATACATACATACATACATACCATAGCCCAGATGACATGGTTTTGTGCGCTGCTGAGCCTGTAAGCACTGCGGGGACCCAGCAGTCCAGACCACTGGCCTTATCCACCACTGGATTAGCATCACTGGATTGCACCTGCATTTCCGTCATGCAGCTACGCCACAGAAACGTGAGCAACAAGCAAACAAGTGCTAATCCACAAGTATCCACTGAGTGACGTCTGCATAGCCTAAAAATCTAAAAATAGTCCGCCCCCCACCCTCCTCACACACACAGGTTCAGCTCCTCTCATTACTTCACAGGAGGAAGTGATCGTATCCAAGACAACAGCAGGCAGTATTCCGGCTTTTCCCCCCTCCTACTTCACCATGGCAACAAGGCAAAATGCATAATAATATGGAGTAAACTACAGCCTTACACAACACAGCAGCGTTAAAATGTACTTTCGCAGGTTACCGGCATCTATACGCTTTCATCTGTACTGTGTATTTTTTGACTGCAATAAAAAGAATGTTGCTCCCTGCTAATCACAGCAAAGTCTGGTCATGTGACACTGGGTGATGCAGGCAAATTTAAGCAGAACTGGCTTAAATGCCAGCTTAACTGTCTAGGTCAGTGGCCCATGAGGAACACTCTCAGCCTTTTTTTCATGAAGAAAAATTTTGAGCACGGGTGCACAATTATACAAATTAGATCATCTGCCCCACAATCATTTCGTATGACAGTCTGTCCAGTAACCCAGCATTCCCAAACTGAGGAGGCGGGTCTTATTCGTCTGGCGGCAAAACCCTCCGTGCAGCAGATCCCAGAAAGCTGCAGTCAACTGAAGGCCATGCAACCTTCCCAGAATTGACCCCTTCACACAACATTACCCATAATCGCTATGGTAAACATTGCACACTGTGCACCACCAGTACATTGCAAGGCTGCACACTGTGTAAATCACCCAAATAAAGGGAGACGAATTAATGACCTTCTCACTGGCAGCTTCACATCAAAATCATACCAGAGAACATTTATACACTAATCCGATTTTTGCCCCAGTCAGCCCCGTTTCACTGCCTTGTTAGCATGCACTGACTTAAGGGTACTGCTGCATTTACCATAAAGATGAGAGAAGCTTGAGCCACTGGGCTCAGTACCTCAAAGAACAAAGTCACAAACTACATACAGCAGCTCCCAGTTTACAGATTACCTAGTTACTCTCAGATGTGTGATGATCATTAACAGCTCGGCAGTGACGTGTAACTTTCCATAAGAAGTACAGGGCATAAGGAAAGATATGATACACCCTGGATAGGAGGCCAGTCTGTCACAAGACATGCACACACACTCGTGGGTACCGTTCACTACAGGAGAGGGAGAAAAACTGGAGCAGGAGCTGAAGGAGCCCACACACACAATCAGACAAACCGCACACAGAAAAAACTGGAGGTGATGGGTGCCAGTGTGTTACTAACACTGAGCCACTGTGACACTGAGCCACTGTGACACTGTGACACTGTGCGTGCATGAATCACATGTAAATATTCTAATCTGGGAAAATCAACTAATTTCAATGAGCCAGGGCAGACAAGAGGGACAGTTATACTGATCTAACGATCTAATGATCTAATGACACACCCCCACTGGACAACCGGGAGCAGTATGGTTTTCATTTTATACTGGTTTCTACAACAAAAAGCAAATCTTCCCAGTTACCAAGACTGCATTTAGTGTAGCAACAAAAGTACTCTGTGAACGGCAACTGTACATCCAAAAAATAACTGTGATAGATTCTAGCATCCTTCCACACTCCTACAACTGGAATAAGGCCTTCATTTCTGCACCGAAAGTGTTAACAGACAAAACTAACACATGTAAAATACGGAGCGCTCAGCACAATGCTGCAGAGAGTGATTCAAGCATGCCTTAAACTCACTATACATCTTTGATAGTCTCTGCTCATGAATATTAATACACCAAAGGCTTTATAAAATGTGATTTAGTGGCTCCAAGCTCCTTTCATTTCAGAATATTATGTGTTATTTTGGCTTATTGCGGGACTAATGAGCTCCAACTGAAAATGGCATCTCCCCCAGGGTTTTCTGTCCCCAAGTGAAGCCATCACAGGAAAACCAAAACAACAAAGACCAGCTCCTGTGCATTTTGCCAAAGGCCCAACAGCATTCACACATCGAGCCCCTATTCCCACGACGGTAACTGCTACACAAAATTACGAATGCCTCTCTTCATATCTGCCGCGGACGACTGCACACTAAATTCTTCTACCAAGGAATCAAACCTTTCCCTTTCTCACTCAGCATTTTGCCACCAAATGGGCACCTCCTAGTCCTCTGGAATCATGGGAAATTGAGGACAAGGGTGGCAAAAGAGAACCTCGTGCTGTATATAATACATACGTGTCAATATTTCTACTAAATTCCCATATAAGCAAGAGGTTATAGACAGTATGATAAAAACACATTTTATTACTCTTGAAAGCTCCAATAAGAAAACATGATGTCATCCAATGGTGTAAAAAATAAATATAATTTGAGTGAATTTAATACCGTGACACACATATTCAAACAATAAAAACGTAAAAATTAGATGTAGCCAGTAGAAATAGTTTGCTCTGCCTGAAAATCACACACACAATTTCGTTACCAAACGAGTGGCCATCTTTACACATACGGATGGGGGAGGGTGAGATGCGGCGCTTAGCTCGGTAGCAGTAGCCTTGTTAATGATCACTACGGCAACACGGCACAAGCAGCGCCAGAGACCGGGTCTACACAGAACTGCGCCACCACACGCAGCTCCACCAATGTAAGATCATTTACTCCAATAAGGAAAAATCAAAGCCGGGGCCAGCAGAGACGGGGGAGGGGGTCCTGTGCTCTCTGTCCCCATACAGCTAAGGCCACGGCTCGGCGTACTGTCACAAGTGGAAAACAACCAAATAAGCCCGATAAGACCGATAGGGCACCTGCGGGACAAGCAGCAAAACAGGCACCCTCACGCAGCCGCGCAAATGTGACCGTGATTCGGAACTTCGCTCATCGCTCTGGCCACAGACAGTTACTGCGATGTTACAATGTAACGCGTGGGTGGTACAGTGAGAAAAGGCCCTAACGCTGCCACTTTCACCCGGGACCTTAAAGGGGTACAAACAGATAAGCGCGGAACAGTGGATGCAGACAGGCAAAGTCTCTGGTGTTACCGGGCGAGCATAGCACCAAGAGTTTCAAAATAGTTTCAGCATATTGCGATTTCGGTAAATGTTTAACAAGATTAAAAACAAGATTCTTAAATCATTTACTACAATTACATGACAGTTCCTACACATCTGCAAATACTACGCAGAGCAATATAATTTAAAGACAAAACGCATGGTGTTAACTGAGAAGCCCACAGAATGAAACAGCTATTTCTATTAAAAATCTGACGTTCTGGTCATTATCCATATGAGAGATCCTGCTAAAATCCAGTGTATATAGATATATGTGCCTGCGGTATAGGTGTATGTTGCTGCAGGTGTGGGGTAAGGAATCTTTCCCTAATAAAGGCATGCGTGAGTGATCAGCCTCACACATCACCTGACGCGAATACGTGCTCTCCTCCTGAGCTGGAGGAGAGCCCAGGAGAACAGGCGTGGATGGAAAGCCGTGTGTGACAGCGCCTTTAACTGCTTAACCTACTCTCAGGTCTTTGACATCGCTTTAAATGGCTATCAGTCTTATTACGGCCATGCAGAGAAGTTCAATCATCAGAGGTCAACAGTGAACAAATTTTCCTTATTTGAAACCGAGGTCAATGCACACGGCAATTCTTTCCAAAGTCCTCCACCTCATTCGCGTCTTGTGCTCATCCCGCCGAGAAAAACCACGAGATGCCGAATTTAAGGCCGTCGGCAACGTAAGTCAGTTCACATCATAGTCCATCTTCGAGTAACAGCCAACTATACAATGGACACAGTCCTGGTACGCATTCAATGATAAATTTCTTGGCATACTAAGTCTTCAGCAAAACACATTCCCACGTCCATAACCTTTGTGTAAAACGATGCACAATAGCATTGTTTAATGGCATCGGTGTGGGAATACGCAGCGATGTCAGAAGCGTTTAATCTAAAGAGCCATTCCGTATTGTTCACGTACTGAAACCAACGCGGTTAATATTCATTAACCGTAAAAGGGTTGAATTGTGGGGAATCTTGTTCCAGTCCAGCTTGTTAATCAGCCATTGTCCTTACGCGAACTCGAAAGACTGAAAAGCATATTGAGGCGCTCAATAACCCTCCGTTGACGGGATAAGGAGGCCGATCGTAATCATATGCACAAATTATTACAAGGAGAATAAGGGGACACCATCCGATAACACACTACTCCAAATCAAGCGTCGCAGCACCTCTTCAGCAAAATGAGCATTAAGACGGCGCTCGGTCACAGTACGCGTAAAAGAAAACACCCCAAACCGCGCGATCATATTAATACAATTATTTAATAGTAGCCTATCGCATAACGTACGGCACACCTATTCACGGCCGCTCACCTGTTCTGTCCAGCGGTCCCGTCGCTGTCTGAATCTTATTCTCGGTTTATAATGCTACTGAAATGTCAAATCGCGCTTTAGTCGCGGCTCTCACATTAAAGGGGCAACTGCATCCTTGGTACCGTGCGGACCCCACCAAGCATATTGCGCCTTATCACGTAGAATATACACTGTCTGGTATTTTACCTAAAATATAAAACGTGTCTTTTTCATTTCAGTCGCATAGTGTAAATATTACCAAATTGCAGTTTTGACTTTGACCAACCTTATACATCTTCGAAGTGCATAGTCGAGGTGAAATATTATAGCAATTCATCTATCTTTCACCCGCTTATACTGATGTGGGTCGCGAGGGTGGGGGGGGGTGCTGGATCCTATCCCAGACAGCATAAGGCACAAGGCTGGATAGGACACACAACACAGAGTGCAGTCCATCGCAGAGCACATGTGTATTCGCACATTACATGCGAATTTAAAACACCAGTGCGCCTCACCGCATGTCTCCGGAGAGTGATTAGGAAGCCAGGGTACATATCAATAAAACCCGCAGTATATGAGGACTCCCCACACACCCTGGAGGTGTGAAACAAGAGCGCTACCCACTCTGCTACCCCACTTAACACTTGGCTGCATTAAAATCCCTAATTATATTTTCCCTGTAAAACTGGATTGCTATACATAAAATACATTTCACATCCATTCGTCTTCAAACAAGCTTGTCCCACAAAGAACAAGGATGATCCAGGGAGCAGTACTACCGACTAAGCCACTGTGCCACCTCACATCCAGACATGTATACGTGCATATTACCATGGGTCCCGTAAAGGGGGGTGAAAGGGCCCCGGAGCGACAGGGGCTCTAAAAAACTGGCACATAATTGGATTGGTTCGGGTTGGGGGCTCAGTATATGCTTTCACGGGGCCCAAAATCTGTAGCGGTGCCCATCTAAAAGATGGATCCTGGGCAGGATGCTAATTCATTGAAATTCACCAATGTTGTTATTTTTAGATATGAGGGAGACCATGTGATCATCCGGGATCATTTAGATTTTCTGCTATCATCTCTGATCGTGAAAAAAAAGTTTGCAAAAATGTCACAGTTCTTACCTATGGATGTATTTACAGTAAAGTAATATTTAACTGAGCGTTTTTAAGGTCTATTGAAGCCCTTCAAGCAATTCTGCAAATCCTCCTTAAAACTGGACAGTCTAATTTAAACCAGGATGGCCAAGGGAATAACGTTAACAGAGGTTTGTACCACCTACGCCTGCACTACAACCACGCTATTGCACAATATTATACCAACAGCACTTGTGCAAATGAATTAAATATCAGGGTATTTCAAAGGCCGTCCTGTTGTTTCCTCGCTTTTAAGCGCGTTGACGTTAGTCACAGCTGATATGAGTCGAGTGAATATCGCTACGTGTACGAAACGCAACAGCTTTGCCTTTCTCTTTAAATGTAGTAACCCTATATTTTTAAGGTGCGGTGCCAGCTCATCGCAAGTGTTGATATAGGTTTCTAATTTTTACAAAAGTAATTTAAAATGGTAAGTATTACAGGAAACCTAACCAGGTGTTCCTTATAGATATCCTGTGTCTTAATCCTTTTAATCTTTTAAATTAAACTTTAATTAAAATTTAATTCAATTAGAATTAAAATCGACTGAAAGTAATTATACACTTCCTCGTGTATTTTAAATTGTAGGCTACTACTGGCCGACAAATATTATCCGACCTCTAATATCTAATAACATTCGTCAACTTCAGATTCTTCGCACGGGGTAATGAGGAGTCTAAGATTACTTTTCCCATTGATGATATTGCACAAACTTTACTGAGAATCTTCCCAACATGAAGGAGGCTCAGCAGACGCAGAAACGCATAAGGGCTAGAGGGGCAATGAGGTCAGGATTAAGAAACTCATTTCAATCGTCGATTTTCCACCAGCAGAGGGCGCATATCTTGTTAGTGCAAAATGAAGGGATCCAATTAAGTTTTTCCCTTAAAAACGCATAATAAAATTATAACACACATAAGTTGCTCAGACTCGAAGTGTCTTTTAAACGACTGCAGTCAGGTTTATAGTTTTCAACATTAGTTGTTCTAGTAGAGCCCATACACATAATAGCTCTGTAACGTTCTTGTAGTACGTCTAGCATTAAATGAAAGAGTCAGAAATGTTCTGTCCCTAAACCAGGGCCCCGTCAATTCTATAGTCGACACTGGCGGCCACTTAGGGCACCAACTTCTGAGGAAGTGTCACCTTGCCAGCCAATTTCACTTTACCTCGGACAAGTGATGACCCTAGGGCGTGACATTGGCTAGGACCAGTGCTGCCCTGACCACTATTGTTAATAAATTCACTCTTTATTTGCTTCTGATAAAGTCAAATGGGCTTTATTGTCATACCATCCATACATCCATGAGGTGAAGTTCCCACATTTGGGAGCTATAGGACCACAGTGCATCATACAGATGAAAGGGGTTTACATGCAGTGTTGGGTCAAGCAGACCAACAGGTCCATGTGATACAGAGGTGGGAAGGTGAATTTGAACTTTATTCTCTTCCTGAAGAACAATAGTGCGGGGGGAGGGGGCCGAGGTTGGTGAACTTTGAAGGCAGGGCTCTGGGGGGAATTCCATGAAAGTAGCTAAAGAAAGCCAGACTTTTCCTTAATCCTGCTTTGTGGAATACCCCCCTGGTCAGACAGCAGTAGCATGGTGGCATCCTGATTTGAGAGGGGAAAGGGATTAGGGATGGCCATGACTTTCTGGACCTTGGGGCTTCATCACCTGGCATTACCCTACCCTAGCAGTTTGTGCCCCCCACACACACATACACACACACTGCAAAGCATCAGATGCAATGATGTAAAGCAGTGACGTGTTGTGATGGACAAGTCTGGGTTTGGCGGATGCCAAGAGAACGTTACCTGTCTGACTGCATTGTGCCATCTGTAAAGTTTGGTGGAGGAGGGATAATGGTATAGGGTTGTTTCTCAGGGGTTGGGCTAGGTCCCTTAGTTCCATTGAAGGGACCTCTTAATGCTTCAGCATACCAAGATTGGTATGGACAAATCTCTGCATCCAACTTTGTGAGAACAATTTGGAGAAGGTCATTTCTGTTCCAGCATGACTGTGCCACAGTGCACAAAGCAAGGTCCATAAAGACATGGTTGTGTGAGTTTTTGGTGTGGAAGAACTTGACTGGGCCACACAGAGCCCTGACCTCAACCCCATCAAACACCTTTGGGATGAACTAGGAATGGAGATTATGAGCCAGGCCTTCACGACCAACATCAGTGCCTAACCCATGTTCCATTACTGCTGTGTGTGCTGCTACCAAACATTCAGTTCCTGTGGCTATTTATTTTTAATCATATGATTTCTGCTGCTTCGAGGCATCTGTAGATCTTATCTTATGTTCCATTCTGCTGATGAAAATACTTATAATTATTACTGTGATGTTAGTACGTGACTTTTATTACTCCTGGTTATAGAGGGCTAGCTGGGAAAAAAATCTTTCTCGTATTATGAGCCAATGACCTTTGACGATATCCCGATTCATCCAATTGGAGGAAATCCCTCCTCCATTGAGAAAGGGATTGGCTAACTCTCTATATAAAAGGATGTCTGGAAGATGGAAAAAAGATGATGGTTGTAGTGATGGAATGATTGGAACTGATGTACTGAAGCTGATTCATGTTAGCAAAGCAGGTAAGAGCAGAAACAATGTTCCAAGGCGTGCTGCCTTCAGTATTGTCACAGAAACATAGTATACAAAATTTTATAGTGTCACACACACAGGTCAAAGCTTTGCTTTGTGGCACTACTCTGTTTTCTGTTTTATTGATTATTAACAATTAATTATTGACGATTAACATGCATTTCTTATTTCTAGATCTAGATTTAGGTGCTTTGACAGAAGCATTGGGTGTGTTACTTCATTTTGTCCAGAAGATGTCAGTGTAACATCAGTCGTCAAAAGCTTTGAACCTTTTTCCAAATAGATGTATATTAAGGAGAGGGATGGTGCTGGCGTGGGTGTATGTGTGGGGTTCCGGTGGCAATTCTGGGGTGTTTCTCAAAATGCGTACTTGACCTTGCTAGTGTTCTCACATATCTGTTTTACGTTATCTTCCACTGCCAAAGACCAGTTACTCAAGAACAGAAGTAGACACGGATGGTAAAAATCCCCGGATTTCATTCTCGCCCTGCTCCAAATATCAAGGATGCATTGGTTGCCAAACAAGACCAATCCCAAGATTCATTGCGTCCAAGTTTGATCTTGGGAGGCGAGTTAGCACGACCGCTCTTGGTATTGAGAAACGCCCCGGTTCCCTGTGGGCTTTAAGCTGTGCTGGGAACAATCCCACTCCCTGGTTGGGGCAATTAGTGGCCACCAGCAGTGTCCTGTTAGCAATCCGCATGTGCAGTTTCCAGGCTGACTGTGAGGAACCTGCTGTTGCTGACTGCTCTTGTGTGTTGCTGACTGAGGACTGTTGATGCATAGCAGATCCCCCGGGGATCGTCACACACACACACACACACACACACATACAGTTGAGTCTAATTCCTCGTTCGTGATGTGAACCAAGGTCATTTCTCAGCTTGTGGTGTTTTTCAGCATGCTTTGCGTCCACAATCATCCTCAGCACACACTCAAACTGCTCATTTTGAAAGGGAAGTAGCAGTTCACAAGGGTATATCTTTGTTTCGTTAAAATGGTGCTGTTTTGTCACAAACTCAAAACGGTGTATCACAATTTTGGCAGAAATATATGGAGGCAGCATGAGACTAGCAGCTGTGTTACTGCTCTGGCTGACAGATGCTTTAGCGATACCTCTGCACCCATCCTATCATGGTCATTGAAGATATGAACATACTGGATGCCGTTGTTAACCAGTCTGGTAATAAATACCAAACTGGGAACTGAATCCCGGGAATGATGAAAGCACTCCTATGAATATGGGTCATCATGGATCAACACGCCTCCTTCACATCTAGCAATCTCGTTTTTGTCTCATGGCTGAGAGTGCTCACCTACCCACTTTCGTCTTTCCATCTGCTTCTTAGCTTAAAATACCACTGGGTTATCAAACTAAAGCAACATGTCACCTTCATATGGTCTCTCTGGATGCTTTCACTCATGAAAATTTTCAATTTGAGTTTATCTGTAGGAGATATAGTGAGCTTCAGCCTTATCGGATTGGTAATCAGGTTCACAGAGATCACACAATAACATGGCAGAGGAGCCCCATACACTATTGCATTGCAGAAATTTCTAGATGGTTCCAGAAGTAACTGATCATATAAGAGAGGATATTACATCATCTCTAGCCTCTCTATTATCCCATTCATACCGTTGTCAGTTCCTGTGGTGGAACATCACAGACACCCCTTTGTTGTGCCCAGTCAGGTACAAGACGTCAAATCTATAACCATAAATGCATAATATGATTGGTACCATGTTCACTCAATGTCATTTGAAAGAATTTTTATTTTGATGTGCTCAGGTATGCGAATCACATTCTGAGGCATGATTTTGAGTCAAACAATATAGCAAAAGTCATTTGGTGAAGATCAGGGGATGTGAATGAGCTGGATGGATGTGAGTGGTATAACTTGAAGGGATGTTTTCTAGCTCAAAGATTATGTGGGAAGCACCAAACGTGCATCCGTTCCCACGTCTTAAACTGTTCAGGGTTGCCTAAGGAGTTTGAGTGTCAAGCTGCACTTTCTGCCCTCTCTGCCCCTTCGCGCCTCTTCCAGGGCCAACTCCCCCTTTATGAAATGCCCGCCCTTTATCCTCAGCCACATCCACTTTTCGCTGCTGGAAATGGGAAGCTCCTTTAAAAAGGACGTGTCAGCTTCGGGTGGGTGACGTCATACTGCTGCTCAGCATATGATTAACCTCACTCCCCCCCCTCCCCCCCCCCACCGTACATATTCATACCAGTAGAGAATCGCCTCTTTTACTCTTGCATCACTATCTGCGACACAGGTTACAGCCCCCTGTCACAAAGACTCTTCAGACTGTCAGCAGTCTGTTAGCCGTGCGTGTGCTTGTGCCCTGCTACTGTTTTTCCTTCATTTATGTGCTCAATGAATCGCCATTCAGTAGGACAAAGACGTTTTGGGGGCAATTCACTGGTACTTTAAATTCCATAACAAATATCACAGTGCTCAACCACCAGGACAATAGGCATGAATATATAAACAATGAGTCATACAAGGCTGCTGTACTTACGACCTATGCCTGTGGGGCTCTCCACCCTCCTATGCATATTCAAGGAAAAATCACTCGATTTTAGAACTTTCTTAAGTACATTAGTACTCTGAAAGTTGGAAGTAGCCCTTCAGGTGAACTTAAGTATCATATCTGGGATATTTAGTGATATGGCGACACCTTGTGGTAGAATAATGTGAAGATGCGTTAGAAATCATCCGTGTGATTTGAATACGGAGCCATGATCAGGTATAAAAACATTTATTAAAAATTCGATTTAAAAAATGATTTAAAATCGTACACAGTCTTTTGTCATGATAATTTCAGACGAGGTCTTTCATATATGATCATTAAATTGTTGCACTTCTGTATCGGACATTTCGCTGGTCATCCTCAACCGTTTACTGAACTGTAATCAATGAAATACGCCTGATGTTCGACAGCTCACGATACTTTTGTTTCTTTTCATTGGCAGAGGAGAGTAATTTAAAGAATAACCTAACAAAGGGTGTGCGGGGAGGGGGCCTCGCTGCTCCGTTTCTCAGTTTGATTCTCACCTCCTCCTTTATATGTGCAAATTTACCCACTTTAATGGGAACATCATTGTCATACTGGGCATGGACCCGCCCCCAGCCCCCCCCATCTCTGAAAGATGCCTAAACTTTTGGCGGGAAGGGTTGGAAATTTCTAAAAAGATTTTGGTTCATGTTCACATGATTGCATCATACAATTTATTGCAGATTTGTTGGTAAGATGAGTATATTGTGGGTATAAAGGGTTGTACGTGGTCAGCAACAATATTCAGATAGTAGTGATGCAAACTAGAAAAAGTGTTTTGAAACATTTTAAAACCTTTCCGATACTCGTGTCAGAACATGGTCCTGAAGTCTGTATTAAAATGACAAAGTCATTTGACCACATTGAACAGGTCTTAATATTAGTATGAGGGGACACAATGTGTGCCAATGTGAAAACCTTCCCCACCTCATTACCCCAGTACCAGCCTGAACCATTTACACAAAGCAAGTTGGATCCATGGATTCATGCTGTTTACATCATGCTCGGACCCGACCATCTGCATGTGGTCTTCTGCTGTTATAGCCCATCCATGTTTTTTTCTGATTTAATGAATGTGATTGGCTGATTAGATATTTGCACGAACAAGGAGGTGTATGGGGGTTCCTGAAAAAGTGCTCAGTGAGTCTATATTCTCTCTGTGTTTGGACAGGTTTTCTGCCACAGTCTAAGATTACGCAATTACACAAAATAATGTGTGTGTGTGTCCTGCAATGAATTACCATTGTATCCAACGCGTCCTCTGATATATGCCATGTGCTCTTTTTGGATAGATGGATGGATGGATTTATGGAATGACACCTTTATGGAAGCTGAGGGTACCTTCAGTACTGAGTTTACTTGTGCATAAAGCATTCAATCATACCTGCAACATGTGTCAACTTCGCTCATTCATTTCATTAAAAGTCTAATTTAAAATGCCCAATTTATAATGAGGAAAGTGAGAGGCCTTTAAGTAAATGTCATCTATGACCATTACAAAAAGATTAAGTAAACGTTGTCCTTAATTTAGTCCACTAGAGGGCAGACTAGGGCAAGAAAACAATAATCTTTGATCTTGATTTTATACTGGAAAAAAGATCACGATAATTATTTTCTGTTATAATTTATATTGCATGTTATAAACTTTGGAAAATTCCATATTCTTTTCATGTGTGCACTGGAGAAACCTGACCCGATGGTTAAGAATAACTAACATACAGGTACTGCTGTCAAATGAATCATCCATCAAACTTTAATTGCACGTAAGCATTTGTCCAATACAAACAAAAAGAAAATTCTCTGTAAGATATAGCATTTATGACAAGATTTACTTCTTTTTAATTTATTCTATTATGTTAATAATAAATTATATACAATTGTCTTGATATGACAGGAAGCAGGATGGAACGAGAGAAGAGGCGCAAGGACAGAGACAAATTGCATGCATCGAGTGACAGGCCACAGTCCGGTGACGGTCAGGGGTCGTCTGGGAGCTGCTGCTTGATCCACCAGATGGCTCCCTCAAGCAGAGCGGACACAATGAGTGGAACGCCAGAGAGGGAGGGGACCAGGCCGGGAATCACCACATGTATGAGTCGTCAGATCTGGGTGGAAACAGACAGACTCTGAACAGAGGAGGATTGCGTCATGGACACAGCAACCAACCCGCTCACTGGCGAAGTGGAGAGATATGAAACAGAGCTCCTGAACATAGCGTACGGGATTGTGGAGAATGAAAATAGTTTGAGGAGGGACTTCCATCTCTGAATTAGAATCAGGTCCTTAAGAAGAATTCACAGAAAGCTGCAACAAATGATACGATATGAAATGAAATAATTATGTCAGAGTTAAAAGCCAATATTTCCACATTGCAAAATTCATTCTATCTGACAGTGAAGAAACAGGTTGGTGTTATGTAGGTGTTCCTAATAGGGGGCTGTGAGTCACTAATTCATTGCAGACATTCCAAGGGCTCGGCAAGATGCTTCTGCCTCTCTGTCGAGGTCTCCTTCACGAGGTCTGACTTACATCAGACTAATGAGCGTCCAGCGTGAAATACACCTTTGTGGAAATGAGTCATCTTCAAAAAAATTACTGTATGCCTCACTGGCGGGGATGTGTCTTGGGATTACAGCCAGGCAGCTCAGAGAGAGACGTCACAAGCTGCAAGCCCGTCTAATTACTGAGTGATGTCCTGCTTCTCTACTGCGCCTCCTGAAGAATTTCATATCAACTTCCTCTTCCCACAGGTGGCATGTATCTGGAATTATTGTTATTCCTGGATAGTATTTAATGTGAATTTTATGGCAGAATTCTGACAGAAAATATTCCAAATAAACTAAGCAGGATGCGGATGCATCATGAAATCATGCTATAGGAGGATGGGCAGGCAGTGACTCAGTGGGCAGCTCTGTTGCTTCACAACTCCAGGATTGTGAGTTCCGTGTTTGTTTGTGCAGCATACATATGTTCTCCTTGTGTTTGTGCTCCAGTTTCTTTCCATGATCTGAAAACATCAGGCTATGCAAACTGGAATATCTAATATGGAGAGGACAAGATGTAAGTGTGTGTGTATGTGTGTGTGTGTGTGTGTGTGTGTGTGTGTGTGTTTGTGTGTGTGTGTGTGTGCGCATGTGCTGGACTGGCATCCTATGCAGGGAGTCCCAGGAAGACTCCAGGAAGATGAATGGATATAAAAAGACAGCTAGCTTCCACCTCTGAACAATGCTCTTATGATACAGACCAAGGACAACCAAATTTGTGTCTGATATTGTTAAATATCCCACAGGTTTTCCCTTCCCAGGTCCTTTGGGCCGCTGTATACATGGTGTAACCCATCACTGATGTGTGTAATTATGTTACCCTCTGTGAACGTATAACTGAAGTGTCAGCTGGAGGGTAAAAATTCTTATTCTTCTGGTCGCTCACCGATAAAACGGCTGAAGCCAACCATGGGCACGATGGACACAGCTTACCGTGATCGCTGGCTGTGCTCTGACTCATCTCCGAACAGCAGTTCTGCCATCATGCCCTCAGGGGTGGACCTCTTGCCATACCTAATGAGCAAAAACAAGGCGAGCCAGACTCAGGTCACAAAGAGAGTGCCTGGGGACAAGGCTCTGCTCCATTGGATGTTGTGACTGTAGCTGTGATGCTTAATGGCTTAATAAGGACACACTTGAAGGGCTCTTTTCATGCTTTCAAACATGTCAGAAATACATTAGATTCTGAAGAACCGAGACCCTAATACTATGAAGCACAGAGTTCTTCGGTGAGAAGACAGCCACACTCTACCACATGGTTTGTTCTCAAACACACTGCTCCACAGTATAGTCATACTACTCTGTGCACCAAAGAACAGATGAAGAAAAGCAGACATCCATTACACTAAAATCTCAGCCCACTGCCCTCTCCTAATCTGCAGCTGTTTATATGTGCTGTCATTAATGCACATCTTCTACATGAACTGAAACCCCATCGTACATGGATATCCCTGCCTCAAATTTTTTGTACTCACTTTTGTTCAGTCGCAGTCAACAGCCCATTTATTCACATAATAATGCTTTTATCGTTCTGCTTTATTCATTATGAAAATGTCATTTTGCTTTAATTTGGCTCTTAACCTCTCTAAATGCTTCAGAGAGCCAAAGTCCAAGGAGCAGAAATGTCCTCTCCTCCTGCGAATATCGATTCCGCAATTTTAAAATGTTTCGCATAATCATACTGCGTATTCGCCCCCAGCCCACCAAGTTAACCTGGCATTTTGCTGCCTATATGACGGATTGTCCTTTTGTGTGAAAATACCAGGGTACGAGTCTCCTCTCCTCAACAGCCCAGCAGCACAGTGACAGGTACGGCCCCCTTAATGATGGACCCCGCTGTCTGTGAGTCTAATAGGGCTGCATGCCATGTGTACAAGGAGAAATCTGTCAGATTATACACACACACACACACACACACAGGTTTGCAATTATATCTCTGTGGGGACTCTCCATTCATTCCAATGTCTCCTCAAGTTAAAAAGTAACAGGTTCTATCACACAAACACAAATAGATTTACTCAGCTAGACACATACACACATATTCAGACTTAGTTACATTTACGTACACTCTGCTCAAACTTAACACAAGACAACAACTACAGAGATACACATATAGATAGATGTGTAAGGTTAAACTTAAATAAATACATAGACATACATAATTACAGATATGTAGACAGACACACAGACACACTCAGCTTGTGGACACAAAACCACAGTGGAACAACGGCAGGATATAATGTCACTAAATGCCTTTGATTCCCTCTTCCCCTTGTGGTGTGAGCCTCCTAAGGTTTCATCTTCCTCCAGTGACAACCAGGACGATTCGCTTCCAGAACTTTCCATCAAGATGCTGGTTAATGGAAGGTAATGTTGTTTACAGATCTCCAGCTGACATCCTGATAGTAGCCGGGGTGAAGGGCCGTACAGAGAGCCAGCAGTAATGGGATGCTTTACGTGTCATGAGGAGCTGAGTGTGGGAGTGAGGCTACGTCACACAAAGGTCACATGGCAATTTAAAAAAAAATTAGACATATCCATAAAGAGAAAATAAACTCTGATTTGTGTTTTCTGGTGAATTACCAATGGAAATTACCTGTGGAAAATTCTTCCATATGGGTCATTTCAACTATTGACCGCGTTGTGTCAAACGTGTCCTGCTACTAGCGGTCAATAGTCATTATTAACTTCAATAACAGTGTTACTGTTATTTATTTTAAAAAGTGAGCAAGTATTAACTAACTAATGCTGGATATACATGTAGCAAACTGATTTTAATACTGAAATTCTTTCTTCGTCTGGCAATCAAAGCTTTCCCAGCCGTGTGTCTCATTCTACCAGGGACAGGTTGCCCCACCACCACAATAAGTGCTTAGAAGATGGATGATCTCAAGATACGGTGCAAGGAAGGATCTAGCATGCTACAGAGTCAAGGGGCAGCAAGCGCTTGATTTTCTTACTTCGGTGAGCATCTCCAAATGTACTGAATCATCAAGAACACAAACTGTGTGGGATGTTACGTGTTTGTTAGATTTCTACATTTAGTTAAGGGAGCAAATCAAACAATATTGTTTCAAATTCAAGCTTCAGATGTATTTGCTGTTTTTTCTCACTTGTGAAAGAAAACTCTACAGTCATTTTCTATACATCTGTGAAAAATCTATTTCATGTTGTTCTAAATACAGTGATTTATATTCGAAGCAGGTTTGTGGGCTACGTGGCAGGAAACCGAACACGTATCTTACATATTTGCCTGATCAAGGTTAGGTTATCCTCTTCATAGCAACACGCAGCCTCGTAACTTAGATATAAATTAAAAAATACATGTATATCTTTTTACGACCGGACTAATTTTTAACGTTAAAATTTGCTTAACTATATAATATTAATGACAGCACTGATAGTAACCTGATACTGGCACGATATTCCCTCAGAGTATTACATGACATCTTGAGATGTTGTTTAAATTGAACTCTTTCCATATTCCTTACCAGCTAATTATATGGCCTATAATAGAAAGGATGAGTATGACGGTGAGTATTTCACGGCTGCACCTCCCATCCGACATACCGGGTATTTCCGTGATGGGGATTTGGGACGGCAAAAACTTAACGTGGCGAACCCCAAAGTCCAGGGCTGATGTTGAATCCCACTGCAGTCCTGAGGGTGATCACTGCTCACGGAGATGTTTCTGCTGCCGGCCTACCTTCCAGTAAGTTGCTTTAAATAACGATAATGGTCCACCGAATAAAACTAATGAGGTCCTGAACAAGCACCGATCCCTGCTGTCAAACTCATTACAGTCCAATTATGCAAGGAAATGGCACTTTTTTCCATAAGTGGTTAAGGTGTCTGTTTCATGGGAGGGGCTCTCACCTCTGTCTCGTAATGAGGTTGATGTAGTGTCTGAGAGCAGAGTAGTATTTGGCCATTTCCTCGGGCGCCGCGTCCTCCCCGGGGTTCTCCGGTTTGGGTGGGTAGGCTTCCACGAAGGTGCCTAGACACACCAGCACGCAGAAGACGAGGGCCACGAGGACGCTCCAGGGTTTCAGAACGACAGCCATCTGCAAGGACAGCAAGGCGCTGTAAGAGGCCCATCGTGCACATACTCTACCTATACCGCTTTTTCTTGTCCTGCGCTTGTCACATCCTCCAGTCTTTCCGTGACGGTCTTGCAATGCTGACTTGAGAAAGTATTTAGAAAAAGTCGCACGTCGTTCTTCACTTGCACGCATACGACATTATACTCATTTAAACACGTGGGAGCTATTTGAAAACATAAGCGCGCTAATATTTATTTGTTTTCGCGATCGCTCCCTCACAGGAGGCGTAGATTTCACAGATGGTGTTTCTACGTGGTTAAAAGGAATTTCCTTCAGTAAATTAAGCTATAAGGCGTCCAGTGGCAACATAATGTCAGTGTAATGCGCTTTATTGATCTTTTACAACTCATATTATCAATGGCAATGCCTTTACTAAGTTTCTTGTATTAATTATAAGAACGTTAAAAGGTTTCAATTTAATAACAAGCTTCAATACACGACGAAACGTAAGACCAGTTTTCATTTTTCATTCCATTAACATTTCACCTGGGAAACATCGGCATAAACTTGCCAAATTTATCTTCTATATATATTTATCTTTGTCTAAGACAGTTTATATAGTCATTCATATTGAGTTACGAGTTATGAAATTAATAAATTTTGTTCTGCAATCGATGTCGCGGTGCAGAGCTGTCCATGGTTCTGACTGTCCTTGCGCGTGTCCTCTGCTTTGAAATAAATGAAATGAATGAAAACGAAAAATCGGTGATTATGAGATATCTAGTAAAACACGGTGGTCTGCATAAACTCCGGAGTCTGTTCATGCTGGTTTTTCATATTCCTTGTGCTGGTCTTTTAAATAAATAAACGTCGACATACTTCGGTATTGTTACTGGTTTGATACGATTCCCGAATTCAAATGGATCGGCAGAAACAAAGCGCGATATACTTACTTTTGGAAGGGTTGGAGTTACAGGTGGTCGGTAAAACAGCCGGTGATTTCTGCTGCCCCGGGATCTATTGCTTCCAAGAGGTTTGGTTTTTCAGTTGGCGAAGTGTTGGTTGTCTTTTATTTTGTTTTATTTTCGCCTAGCATTCAAACTGCAGCCTATGTTTCGTCTGCTCAGCCCTGGAGGGCTTTTATACCTGCTGCTATCTCGAGGACACAAAAAGGAGGGGGTGGCCGGGGTAAAGTAGAAGTGGGCGGAATCAGCTGATGATTAATATCTTAGTAATGCTATCTTACGCTTCCATAGCGCAAAACAAAAAAGCTTTTCGAACAGCAACAGTCTAAGAACCTGAAAGAGCAGCCTGTGAAATGATAAAACACGAAATAGATAATTGCTATTTCATATTTGAAGAGTTTTTATTGTTCGGTTTATTATCCACCAGCATAAGGGCATTTGTGGAATTTACATTTGCATGCGTTTCGTGAGCTGTCGGTATTAGTTTTGTTTTAATACGTTAGTCGGGGACATCGATTTATTCATCTTAGCGTACAGGGGGCCCCTATGAGCAAATGAATTCTTCATTTTAAAGGGTGAAAGTATACAAATGCTGCCTTTCCAGAATGAATGGGTGTTCTTTTCAAGTTAATCAAACATAGACTTACTTATCGAAGTATTCAATACTGAATATATTAATAAAATTAAGATGTTCCGAAATGATCCCTTTTAAAAACCTGAGGAGGCTTGCAGTCTGATGATGATGAATGTTGGGGTAAATACCGTTCCATGTCATCACACTAAGTAAAGCGAAATGATATCCTGCGTTTCAGCACTACATCAAAGCGTAATTATTATCACCCGTTTGACCAAATGAAATGGTTTTAAATATTGTTTAAAGATTGCATGTACGAAATACAGATTATATTTCAGTGTGGTTGAACCTTGTGTTTGCTAATCGTTCAGCATTCGTTTTATCGGCAGCTGACTGAAAATAACCGTAGACAGAAAGATAAACTGAAATACAAGAGAGCCAGGATACGACTTTTGAGTTTGAGGTGGCTAAAATACATAGCAAATTCACGGCATTTCAGTAAATTGTATACTTTTTAATCCAGTCTAGTTTGAAGGGAGTACCTGATCGGCATGGCATAATTCTCCTGCAGGTGTCAGAACCGAAATATTGAATTCGTTCATACATGCGCTGACATGCCCACACGAGATGCTCTAATCAAAACGGTTAAAACTGAAGAAAAATGACAAGAAAAGAACAAATTTCAGATACTTTACATGTGTTAAAACTTAAAATCTTTTATGGGGATCATCTAAGAAGGTATTCAAACAGCACAGATATTCCAGTGTTCAATTCCAGGTAGGGACGGTAATAGGCTGTTGCTATATATATTTGCTATATTACAAGAAATAAAATCCTTTTCATTTGACCACCTTCGCACCAGACGGTATACTTTTCCAACGCTCGGTTATAACCAGTTTAAAAATCTTCATTACACTGAATCTTATTGGGAAGAAACCGTTTGCGGTTACCACATAGCGTTAACTAAACCGCAATAACAACCTAGAGAAATCTTAAATAAAACCCAAACCTTCGCAATGAGAAGATTCGGACACATCACTTGCTAGTTATTCAGCTTCACGTAATCTAAGTGGTAAGATAATTGTGCTGCTTTTTAGTGTGTTAGTGTTAGCACTTGGTTACCATTTTTCTCAGCTGCTCTCAAAATATCTTGATTTAGCCAGAAAGAAATGGTAAAAATGCCATGAGTATTTTATCGAGGGAAAACAATTGCATTAAAATGACAAGTTCTTTTGAAAAAGTAGTACAAGGGAAGTCACCTGCATTCAGCTCCCACCACAGAACTTCGAAAATAAGTTTACTTATTGATTGGCCTACTGGGCGACACTTAATGGGTCCCTGAAGTGAGTTCAGCTGCCGTTGAGACACATGGTAGAGGTTGCCGAACTATTCCTGTAGAATATCCAGGTCATTTAAGAAGAAATAAACCTGTTTCGTGACTTTCAACTGGACTAAAAATCTATATGCTTAGCGACTTAGCAGACTAATTTAAGACAAATGCAGGTCCTCTTTATCACTTCGGATTGTTTTTCACGTAGTCTGCAGTCGCAAAAAGAATCTACTAGAGGGCGCCAGTAATGTATTTTGTAAAGTCACTACCATGTCCCGAAAAACTTCAGAACCGTAAAAAGGACATTATAGCATCCAAAAGGTTTGTTCCAGTACAGGAAAACCTGGCACATTTAAGTGAAATAAGTATTATATACATATTTATATATATTTATTTATATATATTATATACTTTTTCAAAACCTCAGGAAACGCCTCTGATTGGAGAAACAACATGACACGGTCCGTTGTAATACAAGTGACCTGTTCTGACTACAGGAAAGCTCACTGCTGAAACTCCCGAAGCGCGCTGACATTCATTTACCCATTTGGCACCTACACACGCTACGCTTAAAGTTCCAACCATCCGAAATGTGCATTTCTTTTACGACACCATCTCTACTGAAATTCATTATTGGAAATTACGCCAAGACCCTTAAACATGAATTAAGGTTACATTATATATAAGTAAGTCTGTTATCTCGATCTGCGAAGGAAGCGTTTATTGAACGTTATTTGTGATGAATGTGGCTTTGGACAAGTGCATGCATCTGCTAAATATTAAGTAAAGGGTACCGGTTTGCACAGACTGTTGACCTCAAATTGTCAATTGCGAATGACGTCTTTTCTTATCATTGATGCAAATTAGATTAATATGGCCGATAATAATGTATTTAATGGTGACAGTGTATATTTGAGTACATTCCAATGCAAATTGTATAATCTTATGGGCTTTTCCTTATGCAGTTCGATCTGTATATTTATATGTTGATAAACAAGACTTGTTTATGTAAAACATTAAACAAAAGCTGGCAAAGACGCGTTAACGTGTTATTCTATCTATCGTGCATTTGTATGTCTTTCAGATCAGGGAAAAAGAAATTGGCAATTTGATACATTTCACATAACTGCCGTTTGTAACAGGGTGAGCAATGATATTAAACATAATAGGCACGATACTTTAATCGGTTTATAGTTGAGATTCTCAAGCAATTTTAATGATTTATATTTCTTAAACTGGCAGAAATTAATCTTGTGAATCATATGGAGAGTCATTGGATATGCTACTGCGGATGATTTCATTAAGCCGCTTTGTATTAATTCCCCATATGAAGGTGTTAAATGGAGTTAATGATACGCACATTGCGTAATTCGAACCGCGTGCAATGTCCTTGGGGGCAAATTAAGATTAGAATTAAAATCAATATCGGTTCATTTTAACACTACCTACCACCCACTGCTGGATCAAAAAAACATGTAAAAGAATCTGCCCTTTCTTTCATTCTTTATGTGGATGTAAATATAGAAGTCGGCGCAGAAGAGATGTGGTGATACCGTGACTTTTTTATTATAGACGTTTCACTGAATAGAAGTTGACGTCACTTTCAAACGCTGACATTCATCTCTGTTAATCAACAGGTTTTTTGGTCGTTAACGACTGTGTCGATACTTTGGGTGACTTTTTCCTTGACACCGTTATAGCATTTTCATTTCCTTTCAATGCTGTAGGTTCCTCCGATGTGTAGCGCACAGCCTGCAACAATTTTAGCTAATACTATCAGCGCTCTGTGTACAATAGCCGCATAACCTGCAGTTTCTGAAAAGGAAATTAAAATAACAATATATATCCTCCAGAATTTCACGGTACTCAAATTAATAAAGTTCCCATGGAAGGTGGATGTGTTCATAAGTGCTAGACATTGACATCATTATAATTTATTTTACGAAAGGTCGTCCAGTTCTGGAGTATCCGATCACGTCAATCATGTTTTATTACTTTGTTTAGGAGTGCCTGCCGCCCACATAACCCTTTCACGTTGGATGGGGAGAGACGAGTGTCCGCTCACCCATATCACGAAAAATGAGGGAGGAGGTGCGAAGACAATGAAAATACATAGAACATGAGGGAGGAGGTGCGAAGCTATCGTAGATTAAGGTATTAAAACAGTCTGTTTTTATAAATAAGGAAATAATAGTGAGAGGATTCAGTGAACATGTGGGTGTCTTTATTGGCAAGAATGCAACTGATTTCCGATGCCTGTTATAATGAGAATCTACCTAAAACATGTAATCGGCGTAATCGAATTGAAAGTATTGATTTTAGTCTGCAGAGGGGTAATTATTGAAAGAGTTTAATCAATAGCGCAGGATACGACGGAAGGAAGTGAATGGTTTGTTTCGTATATTTAAAATTTCATCTAAATCTTGATTTGGTCATAGATATACGTGGTGTGCTGGGCATATCCAGATCACCACTGTCCACAAAACATGACCCAGAAATAGTCTAAATAAAGGCTCCAGCGAATCTGATCAAGTTCATTTCAGTTGATTGCAAACATCTCCTTAAAATTGAAGGGTTGTGCCTATTAAAGAAGGCTTGAAGAACCAGCGAGCACTGAGAGTGAAAGGGCCTCACAAACAACCTGAAATTCACTACATTCATGTGTAATTTATGCCTGTCTTATTTGTTTGGGTTTTAACTCTGGGCATCACTTTAAGCAATCTGTACAAGCTTTGGGATTGGTGATGTCATGCACTATAAACTAGAATCAAATGGTACACATGGTACATATTACCAGCCTTGAGGAGACTTTGGAAAAGGCGAAGTGATTTATTTCTTTGGCACGATCATCCATTGTTACTAGCAACGTTCAGGTTTCACGATAATCCATTTGCCCCAACAGCCCCCACCTCCCACTCTGCGATGCATTTTAGATTAGTCAGGTGAACCTGAATCCTGCACACCCTTAGATGTGTCAGCCTCTCTTTGTGTCCTCTCTCCATTGACCCACAGTCTCAGGATCCTTTTATTCAATAACCCCCCACCCCCATTCATTCTGCTGGTAATAAGTATTACTCACCCCTTGGCGAGTCTCAGCCATCGGACACTAATTGCTGTTTTGTGGACAGTTTGACTGCTGGCCTTGTGGATTTGTGTCAGGGAGTTTTTTTTAATTTGGCTGTTGTCCTTTTCGAAAATTGCTTGACACGTTTTCTCATCGGAATCTGAGTTGAAATGTCGAATCCCGCACTGAAGCATTCTTGTTCACAGGGGGCAAGGCTCTCATTTTCTTGTCGATAAAACTGCCTAATATGGTAACTGTGATGTCGATAAATAGTTCATCCGCTCTGATCTTACTGCTGGTCGCTTTTCCCTACACAATCCATCACAAATGGCCAGTGCACCACTGAATGCTAGGAAAAGCCCCTGGGCTGATTCATAAAGACTTATTAGACTTTATTTTACAACACTGAACAGAACAAACACACAAAGGGAAAGTAGCAGTACATTTCGGCAAAATAAATTAACGTTACTGACCCTTCCATTTGCAAATTTAGTCTTAAGTTAATCAACCACATTTTATTACATAATCCTGCACTGTACTTCTCTTTATAGCTTCCTTTGACTAATTTTGCAAATTTGCCTGTAAAATTCACCGTCAGATGGTACTGCTCAGTGATTCTAAACTTTTAGTGTCTAAAATCCAATAGTACACCTCCCAGATTGCACAGTTACACAGAAAAGTGTCATTTGGTATTAGATATCATTTCTAGCAACACTATCTTCTGTTTATAACTGCTTATCCAGTCCAGAGCTGTCGTGAGTCTGAAATCTATCTATGGAACATGACAAAAGGTAGGGCACAGCCTGCCAGGGAAGCCATTCCACCACGGTATTTGTCCTATAGCAATAAAAAAACAGATAAACAAGCTACTTAAAATGTAAGCGATGTGAGACTTTGTCAGATCAAGCATTTGTATTTATTACGTTTTTTTTTGCAAGATCCATTTTGAAACACTTTGAGCAATGTAGTCAATTGGAAATGGCACAGAAGAAATGTATTTAGGTAAGTATGCGAAAGTGTAAACAAAGTGAAACATCTCTGAAAGCCAAAACCTGGGTTAAGCGTTCTTTTGGCATTGAGGCATGGAGTTGCTCTACTTTGGTCGGTGTAAGCCTACACAAAACAGCCCGCAAAGCAAGCAGCTGCCTCAATGAGCATGCGAAGTTCTGGAAACCAAATTCAACTCATGCCATCACCCTGTCATTCAGAAAGAGCGGATCGTAATTCTAGTGAAATGTCATGGCTAAAGTGGAATGAAAAGTTTAGAAAACAAAGCCAAAAAAGATCTGTGTTGTTTTTCTTCTGTGACATAAAAATACCCTGTAAATTCCACGTTATCTCACACCAATCTCTTTCACAGAGCAGATTATAAAATGGTCGACATAGATCTTGTCCTTTTTTATTAATTTCTTTCCTTAAAATGACAATTCATGGGAATGGAAAAGGCAAAAAAATAAAGGAACAGTTTAGATTTGATGTCCCTCCCTGCGGTCAAGTCCATTCTGAATGCCACAATGGGCAGAATTTTTAAACTGGATGTTGCATGTGGGGTCTAGCACTCCGAGTCTGATCTCCGCACATGAGGGGCCTTCCCTCTGGGATTAATTGAAGTAGAGGTGACCAATCTTTTTGAGAACATCCATTAGTAGATAAAAAAATGTAAGTGTTTAATTTGTGTTAAATTGAAAAGAGCCATTTGATAAACCATCTCAAGGTTCTGTTTGGCATCCTGTGAAAACTCCAGCTGGACAAATTATATCTCATGATACAGTTGAGGAATCTTCGCATCCTACTGCGGAGGAATGGATCTGGACATTTTTACCTGCTCTGTCTCCTGTTTAGAGCCTAATGCATTGAAGCCTATTTTTCATTTGCCAATATGGTGGTTATTGATACATATGTGAATGGGAATGCTGCATGGAAATAATGGGTGTATCTACTTGATCTTTGCCTGATCTGCTGTGTTAGACATGGGTAAAATCCCTCATATTCAATAACCCACAGCTGAGTTCAGGAAGCCTGCCAGCTTAGTGTTGTTGCTTATTTCTGACAAATTTATTACACGGCACCCAGCTGGTCCTGGCTGCCAGCACAGATTGAAAGGCTCGTTAAATGGTGGCAAAGAAATCTGTCATAAAGCGAAACAGGAGCAAAGACATCCATGTAGAATTTGCGCAAGTGCCCTGGCACTGGAACTGGATGGGATGCTTCAAACCACACCTCAAGGACACCAAATGCCAATGAATCCATTAAAGATTTATTCACCAATGTGCTTAGTGTCCCCCCCCCACCACCACCACCTCTCCGTCTGTTCACCCCGCCTTCCTTTCTCCCAATGCCAGGCTGTGGTTGGGTCGAGGACGCAGCCGTGCGTCACTGGGCTTTCTACGCAGACATGTGCTGCCAGTCATGCAGCTACTGCCAGCAGCTACAACATCTGGGCTGTCTGGAAACGCTCATCTTGGCCAGGGTGGGGGCACAGCTGACCCCAGCCTTGCCTGCAGCCATAGGATCTGCTGCTCCCCCCATGAAAACGCACTCCCACCGTGCTCAAGGACGCAAGGTTTTGTGGTTCAGCCATTCAGACTGTCCCCGTGAGCCCTTTAGGATCGGGGCTGCCCACGGGACGTTTCGACCCTGTCTCGGTTCCTACACCCTGCTCGACCAACAGCCAGGAACAGGGCCCCCATGCTTTCTCCAGCTCCCACCGTTCTCCCTGTGCACACACACTCACACCTGCACACGCACACACGTGCACACCCCCTCCCTGTCTCCGTGACGCCTGCCTCCAGTAGCGGGAGCTGCCGCCCAGTATGGGACGAGGGAGGGGGACTGGGGGGGTGACGCCACTCTGACGTCCATCCTGCCGTCAGACTGACTAACTTGCCCCCACCCCCCCGCCCCGTTCCAACACCCCCACCAAGACGAGCATCACTCGGCTCTGAATCTCGTCATCCCTCGAATTAAGACACCCCCTCCCCCAACCCTCACCCCTCACTCCCTCAGCCTCAATATAAAATAAAAAACCAATAAGGGGGAACAACAAGACACAGAGGATTAACCCAGCCTATATGTATGAGTAAATAAGAGCGCAGCAATAATCCACAGACAGGGGTAACTGTTTGGCCAAGGCTCTGCCGCACAATCCCTCCTCAAACAAGCTCCAGCGCTAATGCATTTCTGAGAGGGAATTATGGCTCAGTACAGTGGCTCCGGTGTTAGCAGACGTGTGTAAAAGCCTCTTTGTTAAGTAAATATTATGGGACGCCAACAGGATAAAAAAGATATGAAATCGGGCTGGATGAGATTCTGCTGAAACTTCCGACTCACTCCCTGTGAAATCGCCCCCCCCTGCCTAGAAAACTTCCCCGTGCAGCACGAAACAGACACCACCCCCACCGAGTCGGATTCTCACGATGTCACGCTTTACTCTGTACGACTCCGCCGCGAACACGCATTCACGTCGACAGATTAACATTCCTCCAGTGCGCCCGTACGACCAGCTGACAGATTTATTTATTTTCAGTTACTGTAGGACTTGGACCTCTGCCCAGAGGGAATTCGTGGAGAAGGTGTCAGATAAATACATCGCATTTCCGTGACAGGAATGCAGGGTCGCGACCCCATCTGAGGCCATGCATGTGCAGGGGTTACGGATTCCCAGCTGTGAGGGGCGTGGCTTCCCCAACCAGCCGGTTCTCACAAAGGGCTGCTGATGCAAGCCGACAGCCTGTCATCCTCCCTCCCCCCCCCCCCGGCTATGGGCTGCGTCGGCACCTGCGGGACTGACAGACGTCGCGCCCACGGGAGCGCCGTGCCTCGTGTGGCCACCGGAACCGGCCTTCGCTGGGCCGGCGGCATCCTGTCTGCATACACCAGGTGCCCATCGCCATGGAAACCTGTATTTGGAGCCTCACATACATCTCTGGGCTCGCATCCCTTAAAATGACTTCCAGATTATGGGGCAAATGGCAGAAGCACTGGCTTAGAAATCTCGAGATTTTCCCCATAACATTGGCCAACTGAGAATAAACCACTGAAACAATACCGCCGATTTATTCACTGTCTGCAATTTAAAAGTGTTTCTCACAAAGGGCTTTTCATAAAGTACAAACCATACAGCAGACACTGGTTGCTTCAAGGCTGCATTAGAAACTGTTTTAATTGGATTTGAGCCCCAAGTACCATGACATTTTCTATCCTGCAGGAACTGGGCTTTGACCATATCTCTGCCTCACGGGTTCTTGAAAACCACACAAACTGGCAGCGTGCAGCTTTTTCGGGCTGTACTGCAACCGGTCCGAATGAACGTTGGCCTGTTAGCTGGCACATCCGGCCCCAAGGAGCGACCGTGTCAATTGCGCTGACGCTGACAGGGAGGTAAACACCCTGCATGGTTAAGCAGGGGCCGTCTAACCGAAGCTGTAATGTTAAGGGCCTGGTTAAACTCCTCCACTCCAGCAGAGGGGAAAGGTTAGGGCGACACCGGCAGCCGGCATAAGTGTGCTCAAAGTAAACCCAGACAGCAAGGAGCCGCGGCCATCAGGGGAGAAAAACAGAGAATCACCATCGCACTAATGTTAAAGGAGCTGTGGCGGAAGCTGACCGCCAGCCGCAACGCCCCGCAGCATTTACCAGCCGCTCCCGGTAGTCTGACCACCATGACAGCGGCCCTGTGTGCCGCGCTGGCCACTATTTGTCAATCATTGTTATTTAAAACATTTTTGGGAAAAGGTTGCAGTGTAGATGTGCTTTGGTTTCCATGCCAACGGATGCTGCAGTGATTTAATTACCCCCCAGCACGACACTTTCAAAATCATCAACTAATTTCATTATTTTGGAGTTGGTCCATCCATCTTCTATATCCACTTGAGTGATGTGGTGCTGTGGGGGTCCAGATTGTATTCTGGAAGCTGCAGGCACAACCCAGGATGGGGTGCCAAACTATTACAGGGCATACACTATTCACAACTTGGTGACTCCAATTCAGCCAGGGAACAACCCAGGATGGGGCACCAACCCATCGCAGGGCACACACACCATTCAATGACACACCCACACCTGCAGGCAATTTGGTAACTCCAATCAGTCTCAGCATGTTTTCAGTCTGTGGGGGAAAACCCGGAGGAAAACCCCACAATGACACAGGGAGAACATGCAAACTCCACACACATGGAGTTCATGGCGGAGACTCAAACACTGGTCCCAGAGGTGTGAAGTGACACTGCTAACTATCACCGCTTATTCAGGAGTTATTTTCCATAAAATGTTTCTTTGATCTGTGGGGTACATTTTGATGGAAAACTGGGGAATGTTTTGAGGTTTTCTGAAGTCAGTGGCTCGCATGGAAATGCAGACTCACATTGTTCCCGTGAGTAATTACAGGTAGACTGGCCGGCCCCCCTTTTTCACCCTGGGACGGCTCTGCGATGCCTGTCAGCAGCTTAATGACAGGCCCCCTTTGTGAGGATCTCTGCCCGGGGTCGCCGGTGCGCTCTGCCAAAGCCGGCCATTTAGCAGCAGCAGGCAGCTTTTGTTCCTTCACAAGAGTGTCATCGTCAGATGCATCACGACGCCTTTCTGTCCTCCCCCGCCTTGGCCTTTACGGGCCGCTAGCCACTCGCTCCCAGGGGGACTCGTGTGTCGGCGGCGTCTTTTCCATAAGAAAGGGGTGCCTCCATCCCCTTTAGCTCACCTGCCTCACACCACAATACCTGAGCACTTAATGAGGCGCATTCAGGAAGTAGGCAGTGTGCTGGCTGGACTCCTGAAGTTTAGCAGGTCATCTTCTGCACTGGACACTCGGTGTTTACAAAATGGCTCCCGAAGACATCTAGTCTGGACATTGTGTATCAGTATCGCGTAAATAACTTGTCTTACTCTTGATCCTAAATACCTTAAAAAAAGACTTGGTTAAGATTTCCAATGTATCTCCAGGCAGGCTTTGAGTGTGCAAATGCACCATAACTGCTGATTCTTACTTGGCCTTAGAGTACCCAGCCTTTCTCAGGCACTAGACTGATGTCTCATTGCAGGGAACTGACTACCCATTTTTCCCCCATGGATAATGGGATATCTTCCAGTCTACCATGTTGCTGATTGGATGAGTGGTATCAGGAAATAGGTGGGTGATACAATTATCGGGGCATCCTTTAGAGCAGAGTGGTTTAACCAGGAGGACACCCCTTTGTTTAATTATATGAGCTGAATTTGGTTGCAGTTACGAGTTGAAATAGATTAATTACTTTTGAAAGCGGCAGTCATATGGAATTTAGGGGTCTCCGCTGAAAAATTGCTTTGAAACCCAGAGTTTATTCATCATTTGTCAGTCAACAAGAACAAGCTGGTCTATGCAAGAGGGGACATGCTGGTTATCGGCTGTTTACATCCTCATTTTCTTGTGAATTCATTTCCCACAGCTGGAAAATGGAGGTCCACCTTCAATGCACAGGACCATTTGTCATGGTTGATGGGGACCAGGCAGCCACACCCCTGCAGGCAAGCAGGTGGCCCTTGTGATGAGCTTGTGTTGTGCTTGTTGAGTGAATAGCCTTACTTACTGACAGGACAATGCCTGTTGCAGAAGCCTAGCCAAACCATCCTTCCATTTTCTAAAATTACTTCTCTTGTTGAGGGGGGTCTGGAGCCTATCCCAGAGGCTACAGGTGCAAGGCAGGGAACAACCAAAGATGGGGCACCAACCAATCACACGGACCTATGGGCAATTTGGTAATTCCAACTAGCCTCAGCATGTTTTTAGTCTGTGGGGGGGGCCAGGATAGCTGGAGGAAACCCCACAGGGAGAACATGCAAACTCCACACACATGGAACCATGGCAGAGACTCAAACCCTGGTCCCAGAGGTGTTAGGCAATATTGCTAACCACTCCACCACCATGCTGCCACACATGCCAAACCATTTTATACATTACTCAACCACAGGCAGGGGTGCAGGAACCGCAGAGGATGGGGGGGAGACACGTACCCCCAATATTTAACTTCATTCACCCCCCAATAAACAGATTGTGTCCCTTCCCCAATTTAAAAGTCTTTCCTTCACCGTTGACCACAGGTATAGTGGTATGCACATTTTTTATAATGTAACCCAGTAGGTTACTAGTTCGGGTCCCAGGAAGGGCTTTGCAATTGTACCTTTGAGCAAAAGTTGCTAAACAGCTTTTTTCAGTTCTGATTGGTCAGTTTGGTCATTCTACACATTCTACACTAAAATAGGTAATACAGTAAAATCCCTTTATAACGGACTTCAAGGGACCTGGCAAAACAGTCCGTTATATCCAAAGTCCGTTATATCCAGAGTTGCTGTATGCCCAGAACACAACTACAGGACACCATTTACTCATGCCACACCCCAGCAGACACACATGTGGTATAGAGTATTATATTGTACTATATGTACAATATATGTAGTAATCCAACTTTATCTGACGCGTGACTATTAATAATCCAAACTACATATCTGCACTGGATATCACCGGCATGCCGCACGCCATACATGAACAAAACTACAGTCAAAACCAGCCCAGGGGACCAAATTGTTTGTCCGTTGTAAGCGAAATTCCGTTATATGCGAGTCCTCTATATCCGATGCTTTTTCTGTATGTTCGTAAAGGCGCACGGCCGAGACCAGCGGGTCTCGTTCGTTATAGACAATACTCCGTTATAAGCAAGTCCACTATAACGGACTACACAACGCTTTCTCATGTATGAGAAAGTATCAGACAAAAAAACTGTTGCTGCCCCACAAAAATGTCTTTTTTGACATAGATATCCAAATAGCCACAGGCATCAATGGAAAAGCTGTTCTTCTATCCCAGTTCTTAAAGATTTAGCGTGAACAGCGCACAGGGGGGGATATGCAGCAGGCTAACCCTTGACGCCCAACCCAACTAAGAGAGCATTTTTTTGTGTGCCGTACCACAATAAGGGATGTCGTGGTCTGTTTAACTGGTGGAAATAAGATCCGGGGGGGGCGGGGGGGCTTTCAGGTGACTCCTGCG
>JAODKC010000095.1:29908271-29933494 GCA_026777985.1 Mormyrops attenuatus | reverse complement strand
CCCCCCCGCCCCGCCCCCCCCCCCCCCCCCCCCCCCCCCCCCCCCCCCCCCCCCCCCGGTCAGGTGACTCCTGCGAGACGGTGTGTCGTGGTCAGATGTGTCTATTTTGAGATGTCGCCACCCGCTGCCGCTTTCAGTGAGCGTGAGTCGTTGGTACACACTTTAACATTTTTACAGCACCTGACTCCTTCCCCTGAAGACAGGTGATTTCTTCTGATGAGGGGCAATACTGGGTCTTTTCGGGGGGAAGCTAATCCGCTGTCAGCCTTATCTTCCCGGGTCGAGGTCCCCTAATGCGCGCAGAGTGCTTTCCAGGCAGCTCAGCCTGTTTGTACTGCCTCTGCCTTCTTGACCAGGCCCTGATAAGGGGGATCAGTGATAGCACCAACCAGCTGGCGAGCTACTCCTGGCCTGTCACTCAAAACACGCAGCTAATATGACTGGCTATTTTTACTTCTTCGCTTCTCTGCTCCTCCAGCAGTGCGTAAATGTCTTGTTAGAGCAGACCTATTACAGTCAAACCTATTTTCAGACATTGATTTATGAACAGACTGGTATTAATAATCCACGTTGGTCTGCGTGATTTTGGTGTAGCTTTCTGGGATTATGGGTAATTCACATTTTAAAAAGTTGCATTCACTCGACTACTAACTTGTTTATTAAAATTATTATCACTCTAGATTACTGAAAGCCAAAGTTAATATAATCTAATAATTTCAACAAGTCAACTGCAGGGGAAGTAGTACCCATGTTAATCGCACTTCCTGTGTATGAGGAAGTAACATGTTACTCTGCTAATAAAATCCTACATACTATGAGGTAAACAAGCCCCAGTGATACACAGAAGGCTTTAACACAGAAATCACATTTAATTTATATTAGCTGTACTTGGGTAAAAATGGCGACATTACAAGGATCAAAGTCAAAAATATTTTTATGGAAATGGCTTTAACACTGAAGACATCGGGCAGTGCGCACAAAATTGCATAGATTTCTGAGGTGGCTGGTTTATAAACAGCTTCCTGCGAGGGTGTATCTGAAGCCCACTGTTTACAGTCATGTGCGTCCTTACATCCTGAAAATTGGAGCTGAAGTAAATGATGTAACTTTCAAGAGTTTCAGCAGTGCAACTTTGCATTTCATATTTTCCTTTATCGCTCTCGTACTACAGCATGAGGAATTTTCATAGCCCCACACGGCTGACAATGCTATCACTCCATCATGCAGGGTAAGGGGTTTGCTCAGCCCACCCTCCGTATTTCAACACTACACTCCCACAAGTGAATTTCCACACCATCCTCCATTCCAGTGTCTCCTCCATGCTGACCTGGCATATGAATGACGTCATGTGATCTAGTTATTCGCCTTGACTCACAGTGGGGCTGCTTATCTCTGTGGTGCCACAGCCTGTGCAGGTTTTCTCTGTAACTCGCTAGTAGCTGCAAAAATGAGAGAAGGCCAAATGAATTCAATTTGTGCCACAAAACCTCCAGTAAACGCTGAAGTGTTTTGGTTGACTGTGAAGCTGTTTGTCAGTTGGCCCGGTTGTTCCAACTTTGGCACACAGTACAGCTGACTCTTCACCCTGTGGCTCTCTCTGTAATTAGAACTGACTTATCAGCTTACTTATCATACTGCTGTAGCATCTTCTGTCTGTTCTCAATTCATTTAAAATGCCCAAGTAGCAGTAATACAATTCTAATATTCTTTATAGCCTTTTCCTTAAAAAGATATCGCTTTCTTATTGGCTGATACCATCTTCCCATCTACATGCACTACAGACCATTTAGCATTCAGAACACTATTTATAAAACTACATGTAAAACAGTGGTTCTCAATCCTGTTCTTGGAGTACCCCCCCTGCCAGAATGTATTCATTCCAACCCACACTGCTTTCAGCCTGCCACATTCATTACTAGCCTATTAAGGACCATATAAGTCTGATTGAGGTAGGGTTGGAATGAAAACAATCCTCCAGGAATATGATTGAGAACCACTGATGTAAAAACACAGGCAGTACACAGTTGTAGATCTCCATTACAGCAATTACGCACATGCACTTACATATTGTGACCTCATATTGAGTATCCTTAACCTCCTCTAAGGCTCGTAGTTCGATTGTGGTCAGTGTCTGGCTTCAACTTCCAACACAGTGAAACTGACTGATGCTGCATCCAGTCTTCCCTGTTATAGATGACATAAATAAAAATAAATAAAATACCTCTTATTTCATTCAGTCAATGGAGTGATTCATTCATGAACTTTGGCTTAGACGTTACATTCATAAGTTGAATTTATAATTAACACTAATGACAGTTAAAAATAAACTCTCTGGGAATAGATATTGAATCTTGAGTTACTACTTAAAAACCAGTGAAATAAGTTTAAAAAATTTTTGGAACAATTTTTAACTTCTCAATTTAAACTAGGGCTGCACAATATCACACCGTGATGTTATATGGCGCATGTACAATATTCTTCATGGCTTTAGATGATGACCATAAACATTTGTCCAGACGCCAGCTTTTTGGTGCTGTTAGGATGTTTACTTATGCCCACAATTCGGTAAGCAGATCAGTAGTGTGCCTAAAATATTAATAAGAGGCATATTGTGACAATATGAAAAGTTGATAATCTGCATAAATTTGGTGAATCCTTTTGTTTATTAAATTCGGTTAGCGGAGCATGCCGCATGCTACTGTTCTGAAGTGGTGGTGCAGAAAGGGACAGCTCAGCAGCCAGAACATCTTCTGAAAGAGGAGATAGCGTGGATGAACAAGGTAAGAAGACGTCGGTGGTGTGGAGGCACTTGTTCGCCTGTCATCTAAGGTCCTGCTGATTATTACACATGTGCCATATGATCGCAATGTGATATTGTGCAGCACTAAATGAAATTTCCCATTTGATTTTAATAAATAGATTTAGGTGTCTCCTGCAATAAGTAAGACAGAGAGACACAAACAGAAATGAAACCACAGCTCGCCAGGTAGCAAGACTGCCGTTTCATTGGGTCTTTCTCGTTAAAATGATTATTGCAAAAAAGCACGGGACAGACAGTAAGAAGGCAGAAAAGCAGTCAGCTGCACTGAGTTAAGGTGTTTTCTGCTGTGTGTAAAATGTGCTTGAATAATCTTGTTTGCATGGTTCCTTTAATTTC
This sequence comes from Mormyrops attenuatus, assembly GCA_026777985.1. Taxonomy (NCBI): domain Eukaryota; kingdom Metazoa; phylum Chordata; class Actinopteri; order Osteoglossiformes; family Mormyridae; genus Mormyrops; species Mormyrops attenuatus. The sequence continues at coordinate 29,930,337 of JAODKC010000095.1, read as the reverse complement.
AGAGGCTAAGCACTTAGCATTTCTGGGCCTGGAGCAGGCACAGCATACCCATGCCAGGACCGCGATGGGGGCCCATGCCAGGACACAGGAGAACGGTTTACGCAGTCCAGCCACTTGAGGGGCTCCTTGAGCACCTTCTCTGCTGCCTATCAAGCATTAACACTGCCTGCTGCTACCTCACAGCATGGGCCCTTTGCACAATACAAACTAAAAGAAGATGCTGGTTTGGGAGCAGCAAAACTTTTAGATAAATGCATAAATTAAATGTAGAGTTTTGTACACCATGCTGCTTTGAGACAACTGACATGTGGTGCAAGGGTTAGAGAAAAATAGATATTACAACCGCTCAGTGTCTGACTAAATAGAGTTTTAAACTCAGTCTTTACCCTAAAGAACCAAGATTGACAGCAGCTAACCTGGTGTACCTTATGAGAAGGATGAGGGACTTCAGTAAATGCCCTCCTAAAGCATTATGGGTAGTCCCATGTAGCTATTCTGCCTGCCTTAATATTGGTTTTGTATCATTGTTCCAGCCAGGGAATAATCCAAACCTGCACTTCTTATTGTGGTGCTGGAAAATAATTCAAGGCCCTTTGTCTCTTTGCAGAAACAAAATGGCTCTTGAAAAGACTTGAATTTGCATGTATTGAACCAAAGTGGAGGTTTTGTGAAAATTAATCCCAGTCGACCCAACCCTGGGATTCAGGAATTTATAATGAATAATTGTAAATATTGTAAATAGTTTTAGTGTTCCTTGGCCGATACGATCATTTGCCATCAAAAAATACATGCGATATATCACCTGGAATAGAATCGGGAAGATCTGAGGCAGCAATGGACTAATATATGAAAACATAACATGCCCAGATGCATGGTATCAGAGAAAAAGCCACGTCATTGGGCGTAGATGCTAAGCATCCGTCCAGTTTTCACATGCTAATAGCATCTATACCTCCATGAGACCACCTGTTCCCTAGGAGTCAAGCAGGAGAGTTTTGTGTGCTTTAATGTCCAAAAGGGGGAAAAAATCCATTTGCACCTTGTCGATTCTCTGAACCGCTACCCGTGTGATGTGCACTCAGCCTTCAGAGTCACTGCTCGCTGACCGAGAGGATAGTTGCACCTTCCTGTTTTAGCAGTTCTGCCTTCAGACCTCACTGTTTGGAATGAAACCTCTAAGACAAAGGTCTCGGGGTCCCACATCACTGTGTCCCATCTAGGCACCAACTGTGCTAATGTGCCGTCACATTCAGGGCAATAACTTTAGCTCTGCCTGCCTGCAGGCTATACGAATTCGAGTGACCTCCGGGCTGCGAGACCATGACAGCCAGAGCAAATACCTGCAAAACCAACTATGTATTTTGCCAGTAGATCCTAATTTGTCCTCAACTGCTACAGAAGTAGAGTTTAGCATCGAGGCAGAGACGCATCGGAGACATTGATTTATTTCTTGTTAATATGGTGTGTCCATGCCCTGAAGAGTTTTTTTTGTGTTATACCAAATCAGACAAATGATTTTAATCTCTGAGTAAGACGCTTATAGGACAAGCAGCCTGCAGCATCCCTCTGTATAACAGAGCTGCATGTCTTCCTTGATAATTGTACTCATCTATCTAAGGCCTGAGAAGGGGGGCTTGTATTGGAGTATCGGACTGACTCGTGACTACACCAGTGGCACCAGACAATCCGTCGAGCATACAAAATACTTCCCAGCCTAGTGTGTGTTGTCTGTGTTGTTTCCAGAGTGGCCCAGCCAAAAGTGACGAAGACCCACTTGAAATTTAGGTCATTTCTTCATTATATCCCTGAACAGACTTCCTCGATATATTAATGTGTCAGATATCTCCTGTGTCATCCACTTCAGCCACTAACCAACACCTCCTACCAGTTGGAAGATTGATGGATGGATACTGCCTGCACGGATATTAAAAGCAACCTGAAGAAATCGTCTTAGTAATAATTTAAGCAACACTGGAAATTGGCAGAACATGGGTATGCCTTTACGTGAAGCTGGGAGGAAGGTCTCTGTAACCCAATGTAACCCAGTAAGTCCATGATCACGCAGTCAAGGGCTGACAGGTGACAGGCCTGACCTGGCTCAATGCTCTCCTGCATGCAATCCAATCAACTCCCTACACCGCTGACCAGGCAGTTTCAACGCAACGGGGCTGCTCCGAATCACTGGCTCCTCTATTCTAGTGTAGAAATTGAGTTTACCTCCAGCTGTTTGCAATTTGTTCTGCACTGCTACTGGCACTGATCTTGCTGGTCTGGCGACACAGCCTTGGTAAAGGGTGAAATGGAGATGAAATATGTCCGCAGCAGCAAAACCATTCCGTTCAGTTGTTGAAGTTTTAGCATCTTGGTCCTTCTGTGTTTTCCAAAGGCAGAAGTGACACGCCATTTGTAGTACAGACACCAGGCTTTTGCCGGCTATGGGGGATTTACCTTGTACATACTTATCTCCAGCTAGGACTCTGCAGGACGGATGGAAACCAGTCATCAGCTTGGTTAGCTTTTAATTTCCCTCCCAGATATTTGTTTTTAGTTCAAATGAATGTAAAATTGACAGAACAAATGTGCTGAGGGGAGGATATATATTAGTTTGCATTATTTCTCTTTCCCAGAAAAATCTAGCCGGTTTTGTTTAATATAAATAGTTAATTTTTCAATGTATGTCTGTTTCTCCTACAGAAAACTGGAGATTACTATTGCTGGCATTCCCTGTCTTTAAAATATATTTCTGTATCTGGAAATGTGAGGTAATGCCGGAGAAAGCCGACCGTGGCCAAACGACACTGTCACATTATTCGTATAGAAAATTCATTCCTAGGCTTTGTGCAACAGCGGACTAAACAGCCTGTACTGAGGCACATAAATCTCTTTTATCTTCAGCAAGTGAGTGATCTGCAGTGAACGTTTCACACCCATGCTGTATCACACTCAGTGACTGGTCACCGCAGAATTTGACGGTACGTTTTAATGCCAGAGACCTACGACGGAACCACCAGAACTCAACCGGATCACGATGAAAAGTTTCCACATCTGCATCCCATTGAAGCGTCGGCGGCACCGTGGATCCCTTCAGTGCGGGGAAACAGATGTAGCATAACCTAGTTACCAAAACGCTGGAAGCCGAAGGCAGGCGGGCGAGACAGCGAACGAGCGAGCAGCCACCCTCAGCCTCCCACACACAACCAAGATGTCTCACCAGTGCTGAGCTATTCACCCCCTCTCAGGCAGGGTGGTGGCGTGGAGCAATTTGGCGCTGACAGAGCGCATAATTCAAGGGGGATTAGACGGATGAGAGACACGGTGTGCGCAAACACGTCGGCAAGCCCCTCAGCAATCCTGGAGCGCCGGTCAGAGACGATACATTCATCACTCTACTCTTGGCTCCTGTCACCTACAGTGATTCCAGCCAATTATGAATTGTTAGAGTCCCATATTCATCTTATGGGTGACAGTCCCCAGGATCCAGCCAGAGAGTGGCCTAAGCCACCTGTTTCTTACCAATTTTCTTCCATCTATTTCTACCACCACAGTTATTGAGAAAAATGGGGACAAGCAAAATGTATGGAATACATCTGTAACAAATTTTAGCTGTTTTTCAAGTAATCTATCTAAACGAGTGCTTTCTGGACCACATTTCCACGTTACTTATCTTGTGGTTTCACAGCCTCCAAAACAGTCCTGTTGCACCTAAGACAGTCCTGTTTTTGGCTCTGTGTTACAGGAAGCAGCCGCTGATGTGCATTTTCAAAGTGTCACAGCCGCGCAGGCTCTCCAGCAGCTGCATGAGTGAGACAACAGGAAGGTCTATTTTTACATTTACAGACCACAACCTCCCAGTGGTGCCACACTTACTCAGATTCGTGCCGTGTACCGATTTTGTGTCACTTAGCCTTTGGTCAGCGCATTTGTGTGATCGTTAGCTGAAATTTTTCGGAGACATACAGGCATTTTTTTCTCATATGGCCACTAAAAAATACATAAATAACTCCAGATATAATCTTAATCTCCTTATTGTACAGGGCCTTCTTTGGGCATGGAGGATTGCGAGCATCAGGGAAGCTAAGGGCTATATTCCGTGGAGTTTTCAACTTCTGTCAGAGTTACCCATGGCAAATATGTATCAGCAGAGGTACCAGGCAAAATTTGCCACGTATAACGAGCAACATAGGATTGTCTGTGGTGGATGGCCATAGCGGTGACAACTGGCATGACACTATTTCAAACTGTGTGGAATAAGGCAATGTTAAAGTACATCTGTACCTTATCAAGAGTTTATGGACAAATGTATCAAAGTAAATAACAATACAGTGAGGGAACATGGGCCCCTGAGGCAGGGAGACACTCAGTGCTACTACGAAATAGCTAAGGAGTCTTCGGGGTATGGTTGATGTTTATGACTAGGTAATCCACCGGAAGCTAGGCAGGTTTGGGCCTAGCCAGTACTTGGATGGGAGACCACCTAGGAAAGCTGGGTTGCTGCTGAAAGAGGTGTTGGTGTGGCCAACAAGTCAGTGTGGATCCCAGTGCAGTGACGGGGACACTGCTGTAAAAATGGGGCCATCCTTCGGATGAGATGTAAACTTGAGGTCCTGACTCTCTGAGGTCATAAAAGGTCCCTGGGCAACTTTTGAAAGAGTAGGGGTGGTACCCTGATGTCCTGGCTAAAATGACCCACTGTAGTCCTATCAAATCTGGCTCCCCTGTATTTAATTGGTGAATTTTCTCCTGCCCCTTCACCTTAACTACTGTGTGGTGAGCATACTGGGGCAGAAATGTCTGCTGTTGCATCATCCAGGTAGGTGCTACACAGTGGTGGTGGATGAAGTGACTTCCCATTGCTTCTGTAAAATGCTGTGGGTATTATGAAAGGCGTTATATAAATGTAACTTTCATTTCATTCATGACACATTAGATGAAAGCTTTCTGGACATCCTAATGCTGGAAAAGAAAATCGCAAAGAAACGATTACTACTCAAACACGGAATGCATGGAGTATGAACCGAATTATGCCAGCAAATCTGGAACACAACGCAATGAATTGTAAGAAATCGGTTTATGTTCCAATACCAAAGAAAGGAGGTCTGACGTACTGCGTACACTATCACACAATTTCCCTCACATCACCTGCCAGAACAACTATGCTAAAGATCATTCAGTGCAACTTAGACACCTACACAGAATGAGAGTTACCCTATGGGCAAGATGGATTCAGGAAAGACTGAGGAACAAGAGACACGATTGGTAATTAGTATGTGAGGATGGATCGTGATAAATTGATAATTAAGGTGCCAATTCAATTGCATTGATCTGTAACGTCAGAGTCCTTAAAGATGCCCCTATGTTCACATGCTGCAGGTAGACGCACAAGACAGCAATGGGAAGGCTAATTAATATCACTAAAGGAATTGCTACTTGATCTTTGCTCTATGACCCCTTTGGGGAAACTCACCCCTGTTTTGTAGTACTGAGTGCACTCTATATTGGTTAAGATAATCTTTCCCCTAAGATGCTTTTGGGAAATGCCCCTCTTTTGTAGTGCAAAACAATTTCTTTTGCTGTGGTCAAGGGATTTCATTGGCTTACTCGCCCCTTATAAGTGGTCTCCAAGTACCATCCCACAGCATGTTTGTAATTCATTATTAAATCAGGCCAGCATATCGATCTTTTGTTTTCCAGAGGAAAAAAAAACAATGTAACACCATTCTAATTATCTGCACCATCAGATACATTAAATTTCACTGCTGGCAAATTTCCACATTCCTATAGCACTAGTTAGCCTAGGTTAATGGGCAATACTGTATCACTTCCTTGATATGTTTTTTTTTTTGGCTTTTTACACTGGTTTGTTCTCTCCGTTTAATAACAGAAATTAATGTTCTGACATTCAGTTATCTTTGTATTACATTAATAGTGTGTACTTAAGTACACATGACCATGTTTGTGAAGTTTTTTTTCAATTACGTTAAAAAGGTTTGTATTTTGGTTATCAAAAAAATTGGATAATCGATTATGCACATCGAATCATGATCGAAATAGACTGCTTTGGGGCCCAAGATTTAAAGATGGGAGAGATGGGAGCGGACTTCAGGAGAAACTTAGCAACCCTGCCCCCTACCACTCTGTGTGACTCCCCAGTCAGTATGGTGGAGGATTTTCACTGCCCGGGCAACACCATCACCAAAGATCTTAACTGGGAGCTGAACATCAGTTCCCTCACTAAGATAGGGTAGCAGAGAATGCACTTCCTGTGGCAGCTGCAGAAGTTCAATATGCCACAGACAATGGTGGCGCATGTCTACTGTGAACCCATGCTCACCTTCAGCCACTGCCAAGGACAAACACAGGCTGCAGAGTATCATCCATAGTGCCAAGGAGGTGATTGGCTGGAGTCTGTCAACATAAGTACCTGCTTGTTGTTGCACAGATTAGTCGACTAGTCAACGAGTCGACTATACTGCTCTGCAGTGACACTTTAAGCTTGATGTCAACTAGTTGCTGATCATGTGATTATGACATTAACAACATGGACGCCTGAGAGAATCCCAGAAATTAGAAGTAGTACACTGAAAAATGGAACAGATGTGATTATTTTTTGTACCTCAGTTACATTAATGAATAGCATCTCCATATTTCCACATCCGAAAATTCAATCGATAACCAACATACTTCTAGCTAATGTCGTCCTTGCCGGCAGTGAAACTTGACAGTGCTTATTAGTGGAATAAAGTTACATCTTTTTTTATTCTGGGGAAAACAAAAGATCGGTCTGCCGACCAGATTTAATAATGAATTATAAACATGTCAGCTGCCATATAAATAAAATATAACTAAAAGGCTGTGTCCCGTTTTAATCAGGATCATTCCCCCAATAACAAATAAATACTTAAAATCGACTTGTTTATCCTCTGTTGTTCTGGGGTGACGGTGTAGTATCCTATGAAATTACATGCTTATTTAGCATAAGTCACAGTTCCTGTCGTGTGGTGGGAAAGTGACACGCAGAAGTGGCCAGGAGCCTCAAATTCAAAAGTACTCGGCAGAGATAGCCAGGAACTTGGTTCCTGAATTTCGATGAGAAAGTGCCTTACAACAGTGAGGAACAAGCTTTTACAAGTATATATCGCTACAGCCGGGAGCCGAGAGTCGAGTAGAAGGGGTTTATAGTTAGAGTTATGGTGCTAGATGATAACAGTTTTAAACCCCTCCCACATTGCCCCTCCCACTCAACATTCAGCTCTGCCTGCAGCGATACACTTCTCAGCTTATTGGCTGGATCTCTGTTTTGTTTTCCTCCCCAAGTGTTATACTGAGATATCAATCTATTTTCATACTTCAATGGAAGTTGCAGCATACAAATGTTATTGTTGCTGCTGAGTTGTAACCTGTTGTTCCTGTTCTGAGCCTGTTGTGAAATATGAGTGCTTGTCAGTAAATGCATTAAGTTTTGGAAATACAGATTGTCACATGCTGCAAAGCATTCCATTCTCCTGTACTTTTATTAATGGCATCAGCAATCAGTCAACATCAACTTAACTTTTATGACATAACTATTGACTATACAAAGTCTGAAGTCGTGCAACCCATAATACCTACACACCTCCAGGACCACAGCGCGAGACTGCAGATTGCAGTTGACAATTCCCACTCTGAGCTTGGACTTTTCCCAAACACTCCCTTCCAGCAAGACATAAACCACACGTCTAAAGAACAGTTTTTCCCATTAACAGTAGGCCTCATCAACAACTGTTGATTTTGCCCGTCACTCTCCCCCACCCATCTAAAACACTGCTACACTGCACTATGCACATTATATGCACTGATTGTCTTGATTGTCCTGGACTGTTTTGCACCCCACAGTACATTGCCTGTATATAGACATACTAGGCGATAATTCGATTCTGACACAGGATGCATAATCAAAAAAACAAAACAAAAAAATAACAGCCAGAGGTCAGCATGTGGTATACTGATTAAAGCAAAGTCACTCGACCATGTCCAAACTGTGGAATATTCTCAGGAAAACTGAGAACTTAAACATCTGATTGAGAACTTCTAATCACAGGCAGAGGGGCTTAGCCCACTGAGCCACATATTACCCCATGGACAAGCTGGATTCAGGAAAGACAGAGGAACAATTGACAGAGGGACACAATTGGTGATTAGGGGTGTAAAGATGCATCAATGGATTGTGATGAATCGATAATTAAAGTGGCGATTCAATTGCATTGATCCGTAACGTCAGAGTCCTTAAAGATTCTCCTGCGTTAACATGCTGCAGGTAAATACTCAAAGACCTTTATTACTAAAGTTGAAGAACATAGTGAAAAGATGAGTCTGCGGCTAAACGTTAAGTGATGATGGTGAAGATGTAACAGAGCACGTTTACCTCCTTGGAACAATCATCATCATAAAAGGATCCAACAAAATATACCCCAGATTGACATTTTACAGAGCTGCCATGAAGAAATAAGAAAAAATACTGATACATCTCTAAAAACAAAATATCACATTTGTTGAGAATATAATGTTTTCTGTCACTCGTGAATGTGAAAGACAGACAACAAAGAGGCAGGACAGGATGAGTATTCATGCCTTTTAATTTTGATGGTGGTAAAGACTTAAGAATACCATGGACCTCAAAGAAAACAGACTAGATGAGTCTTGATAAAAAGCAAGCTTGAAAATTCACTTGACCCGACTGAAGCAGTCTAATTTTGGCCATATTATGTGAAATCTGTATTGGAAAAGACCACAATGCTTTTAAAAGTCAAAAGAAGTAAAAGAAGATTAAAAACAAAGATGACCTGGATCAAGGAAGATGGACTGAAACATCACAATAATGACTGTGCTGTTGGGAAACCTGTAGACCCAGCCAGAAGACAGAACATTCTGGAGAAAAGCCATCTATATGGTCACAAGGATTCAACATCGACTTGATGACACCTAAAAATAAATTACAATCACCTTAAAGTTTCCTGTAAGTGCACGGGTCAAGACTGCTGGGATTTTTCAGCTACCCTTCACACACAACTACGTCACTACAAAGAACCACAGCAACTAACCAAGAACAAAGAACCACAGCAACAAACCAAGAACAAAGAACCACAGCAAAGCCATGCTGGCTGAGACTTCAGAGGTCTTGCCCACTGCAGGTTTGAATGGGCTCATAGCACCCCTTCACAGATTTAACCGCGTGACACCATGAGTGTGGGGAATCGATTTCTCCAAAGTCCACGTTCAGGCTTCCCAGTGGATCGATACTTTCTGCAGCTTCCCCCCCTGCAAGTAATTTCCCCTCTTTGACTGGCGGCAAATCTATATTCTCGTGCAGGTCTGGCCGGTATGAAGAGATGTTTTAAACAAGAAACCAGCACATTTCAGTCAGTTCAAACAAAGGCAATCTATAAAATCTATCATTTATGTAATAGAGCTCAGCAGAGTTGAGTGAACCACACAGAAGATGCACTCGATTAAGCTACGGTACAAATAAAATACAGAAGTGATATTTAAGCACAGATTCTGTAAGTGAAATCAAAAAGAGCTATTTTATTAATTACATCAGTGATTACTGTGTTTTACATTTCTTTTGGGGTATTTATCAACATGGGGTAACATTACCCTCTGGCTCCGAAAACACACAAAATCATAAAAATCTTTAAAGACTGCCTAAAGGAGCATAATAATATTTTCTGCATTATACATTAAGTCAGTGAGTGTACTATACTCTAAATAATACTGTAATTATCCTCCATTTCAGTTCAATGTTTCCAGAATCTTCTCTGTCATCCTCGGTAGAAAGGACTCCAAAAAATGGAAGAAGTCCTGAAAAAGGCTGGCGTGTGCATCGGTGGGGCTGAACCGTAACTGCGCCCGGGTGCTCTCTGTGCCTCCCAGCACCTTGGCTTCCACACCAAACTCTACCAGCTGACTCGCGTCTGCCTGCTCCCGCGCAATTTGCTCTGTCACTCTGGTCTCCAGCTCCACGCTGCCACCCTCTGGTTTGGAGGTCTCCGGCATGCCCTTCAGCAGGTCCCTCCTCACCTTCCGGCGTCCTGCCCACACCTTGTGCCGAGCCTGGCAGTGCCAGAGGATTGCTCCCAACTTCTCTGGGCTGCCCAGCTTCGGCTTTTTGTCAGAATGAGAAGACGCTGCACCGTCTTCTTCTGTCAATGTCCTCTTCCTGCCCCTCTGAACCTGTCCCAGAGCACCAGAATCTACACTTGTGGAAGGACCACAAGTGACATAATTGCTGCCGGCTTCCTGTCCATTTCTGTCTGCAGCAGCAGTATCAGTTTCACTGGCTGTAGGGGTATCATGCTGTACATCTTCACCAGCAGTGCTCTGATCTCCGTCAGGACCGTCCACCGGATCTCCCCGACTCGCCCATTCCTGCTCCACGCACGGCTCTTCCAAACCTTTTATGTGGGTCACGCTGCATTTCAGCACGTCCTGAAACACAGCCAGAACAGCACGGCACACCTTCCTGAACCAGAACAGCCGGAAGCGGTCCCCGGCCAGGTGGAGCTCACTCCGGATCGCTTCAGGAAGCGCGCCAGCCTTGAAGGGAACGCTGATGACCAGCTCTCTCTCAGGCTCTCCAGCCGATCCTGGGGAGGTGCCACCGTGGGGAACAAACAGGCGAACCAGCCCCCACGCCTTCCCCTTAGCCGACTTGCGCTGGTACTGTAGGCTGCGGCAGTACTTGGCTGCTTCTTCACACTCTTGCTGAAAAATCTTCTGCGTCCGTTCATTCACGTTGCCCGCCACGTTGTGGGACAACTCAAAGGGGTCCAAAACATTGAGGGGGCCAAGCTTGGGCGCGCTGGCCTTGGCTGCAGCGTCCCCGACCACCTCCTGCTGCCCAGCCGCCAGCTTCCCTCCCCCTCTCTCGTTGGTGAGGAAGTCTGAGATGGGAAACGTTTGACCCTCCCGAAGAGAGACAACCGATCCTGCAAAATCAAACTGCCCGTAGAATGCAAAGAACCCAGCCAGGAGGACACCTGAGGGGAAGAAAAGAAGGGGGGAGGGGGAAAGATTGGCTAGAGCTGAACAGCTATATACTTCAGTCCATTAAATCCAGAAAATGATGGAAGAGGCAAAGTGCGTGCCAGGAAAGAGCCACAGGGATGCCGCAGGGCTCAGGGCCAAGACAGCAGCAATAGTATGTGTTCATAGCTACACTCACACCCAAAACAAAACCGTATACTGACACCAAAATGGCAGCACCGCGTCCTTCATTATATTCAGCGATAATTATGACAGTGCTGACGTAATCTCTTTCAGCTGGATAGGGTTGCATAAGATTGTACGGCAAAACGGCAAAAACGTCAGCATCAGTGAGTCTAACAACATTTGGAGGAACAACATTACGGTTCAATCTTAAAACTGAACTTCTTGTAGTATGTTACTGAGATTAGAAATGGTAAACAAAATATCTGAGTAATACTGTTATTGTTTTGCACTATCATCAGTCAAATTAATAATCCAGTCTCCCATGTGAAAGCATCCCTACACTATAGATTTTCCAACGAGTGTCACAGCTCACAGACAACAGCTATAGATGAGCTAAGGTATTTTTTCCTGAGAAAATCCAGCAGGCATATAATTCAACACCCAAAAATGAGCTGAGTGCTGGGTACTCATTACAGGTAATATAATATACAGCACTGGTCAGTACATGTTCATGGGTGTGAGTCTTTTCCCTGTGACAGTGAAGCACTCGTCCAAGACTCCTGGTAGGTAGATGGATGGACAGATGGACAAATTACTGAGTGTCAATAAGAAGTTGTTAAAAACCTGGCACCTGGGGAATTTAACAATGTGACTAATAACCGAATGTGTATTTTCTATGACAGTCTGTTCTGTTACATTAAAATGAGGTACATGCCATGAATAACATTTGTTAGATTCTTTTTTCATTTCACGGTAGAACAATACCACATTCAAAATGCCTCACTAAAATTAGCATTAAACAGCATTCTTAACGAAACTCTTTTAAATTCATCCAAGCCTTTACCTGTACTGACCTTGTCAGCACCTTTTAAACCCATTTAGGTAAATCCATTAAAACAAGTCTCTCTCTGAACTGGTAAATACAGAAGGTAGGCTGATGAATATTGATCTGTCAGAGAAGATACTTTTTCCATTCTAATATTTGTAAATCCATGTTAATCCTAAAGTATCACTGCTGAAAATGGTAACATTAAAGGTTCTATTACTGAACACATGACTGAAGTTTTCCATAACATTCTGGGCTTAAATGGCTTCTCTGCCTAAATGTGAAACAGGGCTAACGAGAGGTTCGATTCTGGTCCGAAATGAGACACAGACATAATGAGGTCCAATTCTGGTCCTAAATGCAATGTTACCTGATTTCACATCTGCCTCATTTGTCAGCAGCTCACAGAACAGCATCAGAAGGAAATGATGTTTTTACCATTTCTACAGCAACTGTTATAAAAATATATCATCAGGCTTTAATGGTGAGCCTTGGTAACACAAACTGTCATACAAAATGAGACACATTAACACATTCCCTCCCCATGCCATTATCCTTCATTGCATCAAAGCATTATACTTGTACCAATCAGGGTAAGCAGACAAATAAATCCCTGGAAAAAAAATTTGTGCTCTAACAGCAACTGGTGCAGAACCAGGCCTGGAAGGGTTAACAGGTAGCGCTCACCTCCAACCACGAACCTATGGGTCAAACACGTCACTGTTACGGGAGGACTTACAGGTTGGATGCAAGTAGAAAGTACTTAAGACCATCTGAAAGACTCAAACCACTTCTAAGCAGGACTACACAGCAGGCTTAAATAATTCAAATACACAGCAGATTTCCACTGTTAACCTGGGGCTGAGGCCAATGTGAAATAACGGCGCCCTTCACACCCCAGACGCGAAAGGCCAGCCTGACACTTACAAAGATCCTCTGCGTTTTTGCTGGGGGGCACAGCGATGGGCTGGCTGGGGAAGGTGCAGTCCCAGCCCTCGATCACACACTCCTCCTCTTCACCTAGCAGGACAGAGTCAGAACCCAATGGTATATCAGTAACTGACTGTATGTGTGTGTGTGGTTTCTGATGCTTGTGCAAGACTGGCTGAACCTACAAGCCAACTCTCTGAGCCGCTTGAGAGGAAGGAGAACAGGGGGATCCCGATTCTGCAGGAAAAACATGACCAGCAGACTCAAGGCGTAGTTATTCAGCAATGGCCCACCTCCGAAGGGGTTGCCTGCAAGTAAAACAGAAAGCATTACGCCCGATACTAATAAGCAGCCAAGGCTTTTGAACCAAACTAAAGTTCAGGTACTGTAAGGTAAGCCATGATTTAAGCTTTTACGACACTCCATAATATATTACCAGCCAACACGATAAATTATGAGTGGTTTTGATTAAAGTTTCCAGTCTGTGGTGAATTTGGTACTGAGTTCCACCCACTCACTTTTCCAGCTACCATACAGGCAATATTTAATTAGAATCTATAAATAAGGCTTATAGTGATTCTGGCGGTCCTTGGCCAAAGATGCCACACAGAGCAGGAAATGGTCATAGAAACTGTTGGTGTTTGGTGCCACCTTGAGCATGCCACGGAGAACTGCAACTGTGAGTAGCTAAGTTTCAGTCATTAAGCACAGCTAAACACCTTTTAACTGCGGGGACTGAAAAAAAAATTCAATCACCGCAAAATATGACATATCTGGCCCTAACAAGCAAAACATGACAGCTAATTAAAAATGTTGTGAAAATCTGAACTGTGCATAATGGATGATGTACACACCGCTATAGGAGCAGGTAGTAATGATTCCAATATCCCATGCCAGCGTTTCTCAAACTGGTCCTCAGGGACCGCCCCCCCCCCCCAGTCCATATTTTTCCTCCCTCCCTGCTCCCTCAAAAACGTGGACCATCTGGGAGTCCCAGAGGACCAGACTGAGAAACACTGTCCTCAGGGGATCTATGCCTGACCAACACTGACATTCTGTTTAATGACAAAAGAACTTGTTTAAAATGATTTACCAAAAAAGCCACCAATGCTAATTCATTCAACTGATTAACAAATATTATACCTTTTATTTTCTATGTTCCTTATCTAACTGCTTGCTTTTTTCTAAATATGTCTTACCAGGTAACTGCCCCAAAGTGATATTTACGTTTTTTTTTTTTTTTGCAAGACCAAATGCCATGCAAATTCAAAGACGCTCTGACCTCATTTACAAAGAGATAAATTTTTTAAAATAAGAAACCCACCCTCTGATTTTGGTCCCAATTTACATTTGGAGTCTAGGAAGAGTAAAACATATGCAGTCATGGGAATCTTTCTGCACGACATGGCTCCCTACTCTCAGCCGAGTCATTAAAATACCCCTTGCTGGGTGCAGTTCCCTAGGGTCCCCCTATAAAGCGGCATACAGTCATCGAGATCGTGCCCAAACTCGCCCTGGGCAGGTTGTGAAACCGAGAAGCACCTTATGTAACCCTTAAGCAAAAAAATCTAAATACTACAGCACTTTGTTACATAGAGAAATTGACGTATTTAATAGGTCACTAATGTAGTCCTTGTCATGGACTTATAACAAGCTAGCAAAACGTCAGGAAAATTTCAATTAAATGTCATTTTGGAGCACTGTTGGGGCATAGAGTATCCAGGATGGGGTCTTTGGGAAGAGCCAGCATTGTGACAGGAGTGACAGGTTTTTAGGGAACAGGCCTCACCTGCTAGCTGCTTCTGCTTGGCCCAGTACCGGATGGTGTACACCAGGGGACGGAGCCTGTCGTCCAAGCCCGAGGACAGCTGGAGGAAGCGAGTGTTCCTCACCGCCAGCCTAAGGGCGGGGGTGAGAGGCGGAGAGGGTGAGAGGACAGAGAAGCGCATCCTCCGCTGCTCTGCTCTGTCACATCAGACACGTTACACCGGCAGAATCAGCCGACGAAATACAGAATTAGCAGAGTAAGAACCCAGCTTCCTACCGGTCCAATCGACACTGAAGCTCCACAAAGTTCTCTGCCAGGATTTCTGAGGTAAAACTCTTAAGTTGTCACACATCCAAACTTGGTGAGCCGGGCCCATATTAAATAATTGATCAAATGAGGCAGTAAAACACAGAAGCTTCATCTTTTCAGACGCTTTAAACAGTTTGGCTGAATTATGGCTCAGAAAGAGCACAGAGTACATCTCAACATTATATTTACAATGACGTTTTAAAAATTTTAATCAAGTGATTATTTGTGAATTAAAAAAAGGCTTTGGGTTCCTTGTTTGTGGAAGTTCATGAGGAAAAAGTGTAATTATCATTAAATGTTTATGGTAAAGAGCCACCAAAGGAAACTTTTGTCAACACTGCAATAGTGCTAAAATGACAGTCACAGTCCTCAGAGTTCATGATATCTTAAGCAAGGGCACTGAGCAGAAGTTAGAACTTCTTTTTTTATTATTTACTTAACAAGGAAGCTCCAGTCCAAATGGATGCAAGTACACCCACTGGTATGCTGCAAGGCATTGTGGGTGCTGACCTGTTGTTGATGGTGATGTCTCCCTGCATGCCCAGCTCCCGGTGGCTGAATTTAACCACAGGGAGCCTGGCGCTGCTCAAGACCTGGACCTTGTGCACCCCCGGCACACACTTCCGGAGGACCATGGCCACCAGGTCCAACACCTCAGCGGGGGAGGCTGTGGACAGGTCTATGTCCGAGAGGATGGAGTCTTCGGAGCGGCTGTCCTCTAACGGACATTCCGCTGTCTGCCCCGGAGAAGACAACAACAACATGGAGATGTAAAGTGAATGAGTGAATCCAGCAGTGTTTGGGGTCAGGGCTGTCAATTATGAAATTCAGTCTACCAACTAACAAGCAAGATCAGCTTCCCATAAAATAACCTATCAGACAGACACCTTCCAGTGTGATTCAACCAAAAGTGCTCAAATACATGCAGAGCAGAAAGGCATTAAAACATGGATGGTCTATTTCCCATTAATATGCGTTTTTCTGGAGAACAATGACTGAGAGACAAACATCTGGCATTGACTCACAAATCTAGCATTCTTAAACCAACAACTGGAGCGTTAGGAGAACTGTGAGAAGACGAAGCTGTCCGCATACCTGCTCCGAGGAGCTCTTAGCCTTTGCCTGGAATATCTTTGTGTTTTCCAAATCCAGGAAAAGGTCCAAGTCACATGAGTGAATGTCGAAGGTGTTGACAGAGGAGCCAAAAGGCAGGATCTGACACTCTGAGGGGTTACCACACACCCCCCCCCCCCAAAAACATATTATAAAAGGAACCATATATACACGGAGAATCACTCATATGTCTAAACAGCGCTGCTTTGCGATTCCCAGCTGTTCTTGTGGAAAACGAAAGTGAAATCTTTAATAAATGAAAACTGGGTGTTTCTTTTGTAAAAGAGAAGGAATGGCTCCACAAAGTATCTCTGAAAAATATTTTGGGATTTACCAGCGGACAGAGAGAATTTAAGGGCATGGAGATACTTGATTTGGTTTGACACGCAATGTTCTTATAAGCCATCCTACCGAGAGAAACAAAGCGTGTAACAGAAGCCTTGGACCAAATCAGAAAAAAGCTGCGGAGATGATCGCCATTCTCAAAAACAAGCTAAGGGAGAAAACCTTTGCTCTCAAAGCAATTCACTGCTCTTCTCATGTTTGCAACAGACCGACGGGGTGATCTGGTAGATTTTTAGATGAATGTTTTCCAGACAGATGAGGCTAAAACCTAGTGTCTCTAACAAAAATAACCTTGTCCCAGCTGTCAGGTATGGTGGTGGCACTGTCATGGTTTGGGGCTTCTTTTCTGCCTAAGGATTAAATTTGGAGCAATCCCAAAATATTCTAGAGGATGTCAGACTGATCTGCAGTGAAATGAAGCTGTGTTAAAAATGGGTACTGTAACACAGCAATGATGATAAATATTCCAGCAGATCCTCAAGAAAGGAAAAAGAAACTGTGCTTTGGAACGACAAAATATTTGTAACTCCAGGCTGCAGTCATGGATGCCCAAGGCTCACCGAGATGAAAGCGATGTATTTCAGCACAGATTCATTTTTTGGGTTTCAGTTATATAAACATGTGTTAAGGTTTAATATGTAACCATCTTGAAGGTCAGATAAAGATTTCGTGACATTATTTGTATCCCATCAGAAACATGGAGGTTACAAACGTCCTAACTTGCACGCAATACACTTTTGACGAGGCCAGTATGGAGTATGGTAGGTGATATGGGTACCAACCTGGGAAGAACTCAGAGAAGACTTCCTGTAACAGCTGCAGAAACAGCTCGCGGACTTTCTTCTCATTCTCGGACAGCTGGAACCTCTCCACCAGCAACTGCATCTGTTCATTCACCTGGCGGTGACAGAAAGCCTTACAAGCAGGGGCTCAGCTCAACCACAAGGATGCTCTCTGAAGGCCCCCAAGAGGAAGACTCCAGACACCGACAGAACTGCAGGCAGCCTAAATTCTGAGCCAGAAGAATCATGTGAAGTTATAATGCAATTAACAACACTTACTCACGCAACCCACTCTCTGTTTACAGACGCACATCTATGATGTAAAGGATCTGCTCTGTGTTTTCAAAAACATCTCTGTTTCTAAAGTAAGTAGGTTCTGTTTGCTCATTCGCTTTAGGACCTGCTAACTTTGATGACTGGAAAAAACTTGCATCCCCCAATAACAGTTGTCCCAAAAGCTCGAAGCTCGTCAGCAGATGTTGAATATTCATTACATGTTGTTATTCATTTTGTCCCTGAAATATAGGTCATCTCTCCCAGAAACAGTGTCACTGCTCAGTACCAGCAGAACACTGCAGCAGCTGTACTTGCTCACAGCCACAGTAAAAGTGCGGATTACTAATCCTCCCCCAAACTTCATTTCACATCCTCACAGTACTGTCATGCTGGGGGCAGAAATCCCGGTGGATTAAATTTTCGGTTTGAATCCTCTTTCCCATGGCCCAGCACGGCACCGCACCCCAAGGCAGGCAACCAGACTACCCTCAGAAACCACCCATTCAAGTAGCAGATCCATTCTAACCTCCACTCGTAGAATGATTACGTGTCCAGTGGTTTGCAAATCCACACCTAGCACTTTACCCATCTTCCACCTGGTACTCAAACACTACCCCTACTGAACACACTCAGAATCCCAGGTAACTCCCTACAGTTACTAGCAGAAATGTACTAACCATATTCACTTTCAGGTTCACATTCATTCGTTGACTTGCACCTCGTGTCATTGTTTGTAGTGAATGACACAGATTCCATGTACGTTAAGTCACACACATACAGTTTCACTTGTGACACATACAAATAAGGATCTATCTAATCTTTTTTATCATTTCTTTTTGTACTAATAACAAAAAAAAGAAGAATATAAATTAAAAAGAGTTTTAAATGTGACCATTCATATGATACGTTATTTAAGATTTTGGAAGCTCCAAGCCTTAAAAAAAAAAAAAAAGAAAAAAGAAAAAAAATATGACCTGAGTGGTCTGGATATAGGGGTGGTCTTGGTGAAAGACAGACAGAATAAGGATCTGTGACTGATTCAGACTGTCTTAAATGGGGCCTGGCTTACGTCATTAGTAGCATAAGATCAAGAGTCTCACAAATGGCATTACTTTGAATGATAGGAGGGGCTTAAGATGGGAGCCAAACAGTGAAAATTCCAACCAATGCCTGCTCTACATATATTTTTTTCAATTATTTCTAGATATATGTATATGATAATAAGATATATGATATATGTTATCCATCCATCCATCCGCCACTTATCTAGGGTTGGGTCACGGGGGCAGCAGTCTAAGCAAGAATACTAGACGAATACCAGCCACCTCCTCCAGCATCACCGGGAGAATACCTGGGCGTTCCCAGGTCAGCCAAGAGGCAGTAATCTCCCCAAAGAGTCCTGGATCTGCCCTGGGGTCTCCTCCCAAATGTCTGAGTTCCTCACCCTATCTCTAAGGCTGAACTTAGACACCCATTTCTGCTGCCTGTACCCACGATCTCATTCTTTCAGTTACTAACCAAAGCTTGTGACCGTAGGTGAGGGTAGAAACGTAAATCAACTGGAAAACTGAAAACTTTGCCTTCCAGCTCAGCTTGCTCCTTACCATGTCAGAACGGCACAGCGTCCGCATTACTGCTAACACTGCACTGCATCCCCTAACTGGATGGGCAATCCACCCTTTTCCGAGGAACATGGCCTCAGCCTGGGATGTGCAGATCCCTATCCTGGCCACCTCACACTCAGCTACAAGCCACCCCAGTGCATGCTCCAAGTCACAGCCCAATGAAACCAACAGGACCACATAATCTGGAGAAAGCGAAGATGCAGTCCTGAGGCCACTGAACCTGACCCCTTCCACATGGCCCATTCAGACTCAATGTCCTCTCATTCCCTCGGGATGCAGGAGAAGTTCTGGCAGATTCTGATTGGGCAAGCCATTGCTCCCAATGACACCCTTACAGGTTTCACGCAGCAGAACTATGGAGTTCCCAGAGGCGGTGCCTTCCAGCACCCCATTCAAGGTCTCCAAGAAGGCCGGATACTCTGAACTGCTGTTTGGTGCATATGCGCAGACAAAAGTCAGAGCACATCCTCCAACACAGTCGAAGTCGAAGGAAGGTGACTCTCTTGCTCACTAGGGTAAATTCCAACATACTGGCACCGAACTGGGGGGGCTATAAGTAGACCCAGACCCAGACCTGCCTGGCACCTCTCACCATGTACAACTTCCGAGTGGAATAGTGTCCAACCTCTCTCCAGGAGTTTGGTTCCAGAGCCTGAGTCATAGTTCAGCTCAACTTAATGCACACCTATTAGAACAGAAGAAACTTACAAATGAGAGGAGGCCATTCGACCTATCAAGCTTGTTTGGGGAGAACTTAACGAATAGCTCAGAAGTGTTAAAATCTAGGAACTCAAGGTTTTAGCTTGCACTACACTAACAGGAAGACTATTCCATACTCAAACTACTCGCTGTATAAAGAAGTGCTTCCTCAAATCCAGTTTAAAATATTCTCCCGCTATTCAGTATCTCTACCTCCCGGCACCAGCTCAGGCTTCCCACCAGAGAAGTTACATTCCATGTGCTTAAAGCCATACATCTCCCTGTATGGTAAGATGTCTATGTGAATATACAGCCGTGGAAAAAAATTAAGAGACCACAGCACAACTTTTTGGTTCATTTCTTAATTTATGGGTGTGCGTCTGTGAATAATATATATATTTCTGCAAACTGCAGCCTGTTCCTCATTGATGAAGGGCTTCTTCCTTGCTTTATGGGACTTTAGTCCTGCTTCTAGGAGCCTGATATGAACTGTCGTAGCAGTGCACTTCACACCTGCACTTAATGTTTCCCATTCCTTTTGAAGGTCATTTGATGTTGTGTTCCGGTTAAATTAACAATTATCTCTGGCATTAGAAAGTTGTTTCCAACCTTTATCTGGCTGGTTTCTGGTCGTTCCCAGTGTCTCCTGCTTCACCTTGTTCTTGTGTGCTGCTGTCTTAGAAATTTTGAACCCAGAAGCAGCCTGCTGCCCAGTGTAGCCTTCTGCCAGCAGAACATGCATTTCACTCTATGTCGTACGAGTACAACTGCATGTGACAAACTTTGACTTAACAATAATACTGATGGTAGAAAAGTAATCATTATGTTTTAGTACATGTGTACTATTCTATTGATTAAACCATTTGTTATTTCAGGGATTTTGCATCAGATGGACTAATCCAACTGGAGTGGAGTTTAAGAGTATAAGTGGTACAAAGGAGTGAAGGAGGGTCGGTGTGTGTTTAAGAGGACTATATTGCTGCTGGTTGTGCCATCCATGTCCTTTAGCTTTTTGCACAAAAAGTGCTTTCTGCAGCTGTGCCATTTGCTCAGTTGAACTTCAATACGTTTTTATACATCTCCAGTGTCCTTCAAACTGGCACACGACAGCCTCATCTAGATCAGGTGTGACACTGAGGTTTATGAAAACTCCCATCACAGTAGCGGCTGAAGGGAGTTTTAAACTTCTGCTTGGCTTTTGCTGAGCTCCAAGCATGGGAAGCTTCACGGGTGACTGCAGTTACCAGACGAACCCTCTCTACTGTGCTGTGGGCCACATGTGACCTTGCAAATGAAAATCTTGTGATCCTATACAGCAGGGCTGAACAATTTTGTTTTTTATTTCAAATTGAAATTGCGATTTGAAACAGCACAATTAGCAAATCGCAAAGACTGAAATCCAGGAAATGCATTATACAACACGTCTGACCCAGGGTTTAATTCTCTCATGAGAATATTTTTACAAATCCGTTTTGTCCTCTGTGTGACAGTCATTCTCACCAATCAGAAGTGCCGTGCTCCTCTCGTGCCAGTCATGCTCATAAAACAGAAGCGGCCCAAGGTGACTGCGTATATGTCCGCAAGCAAAACACGTGAAACCCAAGGAAAACGTTACATTCGCGGTGCAAAATAATACTGATTCTGCTGCTGA
Organism: Mormyrops attenuatus; assembly: GCA_026777985.1. NCBI lineage: Eukaryota > Metazoa > Chordata > Actinopteri > Osteoglossiformes > Mormyridae > Mormyrops > Mormyrops attenuatus. The sequence goes on along the minus strand of JAODKC010000095.1, from coordinate 29,908,826 downwards.
GCTATAAGTGAATTACCTGCCTATTTCATGGTCAGAGAGTGTTTACAGAAAGGTCTTATTGCTTATGGAGTGATTATTATGACAGAAGATTTGTGTACAGTAAGTCCCCAGGATAGGAACCAGTTGCGTTCCAAGAGCAGCACGCAAATCCAAAAGTTCGCAAGTCCAATGAAGTTAGCCTAAGCATCCAGCTGATCACACGCCAACACCAACACCCCACAACATGTACAGCTATTTGTACATAAGAAAATGCTTTTAAAAGTAAATATTTGTATTTTTGGTTATAGATTTGTGGTGCATTTTAACAAGGGACAGCTGAGGATTTTTATTTCCATTGTTTTTCGTCAGCTTATATTGCCGTTTACCATTATCGAGCTATCCTACAATACATACACTATATTGCCAAAAGTATTGGGACACCTGCCTTTACACACACATGAACTTTAATAACATTACATACTCAATACATAGGCTTTATTATGGAGTTGGCCCACCCTTTGCAGCTATAACAGCTTCAACTCTTCTGGGAAGGCTGTCCACAAGGTTTAGGAGTGC
>JAODKC010000095.1:29858223-29869992 GCA_026777985.1 Mormyrops attenuatus | reverse complement strand
CCCCCCCCCCCCCCCCCCCCCCCCCCCCCCCCCCCCCCCCCCCCCCCCCCCCCCCCCCCCCCCCCCCCCCCCACCCTCGCTCACTCGCCTGACAGCTGTGCCTCCTCTTTGCAAAATGCTAATGACTTCTCTAATGGGAGCCAACAAGAAAAACTGCAACAGCGACAGCGAACTGGTAGACTTTAAGCTGACTGTGTGCCAAGAATAACTGTCATCCTCCCAGAAGTCAAACAGAGATGGAGACACTGCTGATCCTGCTCCCATTCAAACACACACACACACGGAGAGACAGACAGGCTGCCTCACATACAAAACAGAATGCCTGACACACACAGACGAGACAGGCCGACACACACACACACACACACACAGATGAGACAGGCTGACACGCGTGTGCGCGCACGCACACACACACACACACACACACACACACACACACTCACGGAGGTAGGCTGACACACACAGAGAAGCGGGTCTCGCCACAGCACAGCAGGCACCGCTGGGACACGGGAGGGAGCAGCCGGCAGCTGCTGGGGGAGATACACTCCAGGCACCAGTCATGATCACATTTCTCTCTTCAGCTAATGAATGCAGCTGTTTATGCCCCGAAATCCCCTGGAATGAAATCAATTGGGTTTTCACTAGGTGTAAAAAAAACACACTGGCAGACGATGGGCCATGCAGCTGCCTGGGGGAGAGAGAGGAGAGCACACAGGGTGGGGGGGGATACCGACGCCACACAGGGCAAAGTGGCCGTGCACAGAAACACCCCGACGGGCAGGGAGAGCGCGGCTGGGCGGCTCTCTGTATGCCACCGGCTGTCACAAAGAGTGGGACAGTGCCGCCGACCACTGGGCTGGCTCACAGGGAAACGGATTAGGCCCAATCCAAGAGGAATGGAGGGATGAAAGGGAGGCAGAAGAACAGAGAAGTGATGGCTCTGATGTGTGATCCGCCTGTGATCTCTCCCTTGTCAACACTTAACCCCGTGCATACTACTGGACGGGGGGGCCTCAGGTACCCCCACAGCGTCCCAGACACTCCCCTCTGTGCCTACACCCCCGTTCCATTAGGAAGTCCTGCTTCCCATGGCCCGAACAAGCCCCCCACCCCCACATCAGCACTAATCCAGCCTGCGACAGCAGCTCTCCTTATCAGCAGGCCTGCAGAGCTGTGGAGAGGCCGAAGGGGCTTCCAGGATGACAAGGAGCAGCCGAGGAGCCATACCACGCGCGGGTATCTGTGGGTATGTCGCCACGGCAACGGGATTGATTCCACCCACCAGGCAGCCGCCCCTGCGGGAGGAAGTCCACCCTTCAGGCAGCGAGACGGGAGTCTGGGCATAGAGATGCTGGAAAGGATGGGCAAACTTCACGCTGCGCCGGAGCTCCTGCCAGGCGACCGACGACAGCAGGAGGGACGACATCACGGGGTGGCAGGGCTGCGACATGCATCAACAGCCCCATCCAGAAGGGGCCAAAGGGGCAGCGGAGCGCTAAGCTAACGGGTGACTGTCCTGTCCACGGCCACCCCCAGTGCCGTACATAAGTATTTCCACTAATTCAAAGCAGAGCAACATGCAACTTCAATGTAAGCGCCGCTACCAGCCTGGATTCCCCATCCGGCACCTGGGGCCCCCAAGACAACATCAGCAGTCATGCCCGTTAGGGGAGTACTAACGTGATCACTACCCCAGGCCCAGCAGTGCGACTAACGCATACATAGGTCGTCGTCGTTTAATCATACGAGATGCACAAACCCAGGTTTGAGCGGAGGAACGGTAGGACGACACGGGTGACCTCTGCAGCTAGGGCTGTAGCAGGAGCTCCCTGACGTTAATCAAAGCAGTTGACCATTCAGCTCACATGGTCACTGTGTGGATTTGCTTAATTCCCTCTCGGCACATGTGACCTTGCCCAGACCACTAACAATAATAATAACAAAGATGATGATGATGATGATGATTATGCGAGAGGATGGACTCTGTGCCATGCTTTGCCAATAGTCAGTCTGTGTTCTGCTGCTCTACCTGCCTCCCTCACAGCCCCCCCCAGGACCAGGGATTGGAACAGTACATCTATCCATGCTCGCTCAGTGAGACCAGGGCCCCTGATTTCAAATACAGCTTCCTTCACTCCCAGAGCCCAGCGCTCTCAGCCAGCCTCCAGATACGACAGTGAAAAAAGAAGCTTCTAGAAGGAAGCCAGGAATACAACTGCGGCATGACAGCGCCTTCCGTTTCTGTCCCCGCTAAAGGAGAACTGCTCAGCCCGGAGCAGGAAGGGCCCCGTCACTGCCGGCTTTGTCTCCGACTCCAGGAACCGGGCTCTATGCAGCGTCCCTGGCAACCTGCTTCTGAAAAACTGGTAACATCAGCTGAACTCTGACAAATAAGTAGGCCCTGAAGTCCCAGAAAGCCCTCTGCTCTCAGAGATGGCCGAATTCATTCAGAGGGACTGGCAAGATTGTGCAGCCCTGTGGGATCATGAGGATAAGACGGATGCTGGAGGTGCCTTCTCCAGGGCCTGGGAGGGCGGTCCCTCATGGAATGGGAGGGGCTGAGTTCAGGACAGTCGGCATGGTAACTGTCACTACACATGCGCAGATGGCAAACTCACCTTGCAGCCCTCGCAGGCGCTGACCCCATAGTGGTACCCTGAGGACTTGTCCTGGCACACGAAGCAGGGCTTGTAGACCCGTGGGGGAGGGGGTGGCGAAGGGGGGCTTGGCACAATCTCCTCTGAGCTGGTGCTCTGAGTCTCAATGGCTGCAGGAGGGGAGATGAACGTAAAGAGAGGTCAGATACTCGTGTGAAACTTCAGGAAACCCAGCACAGGCAGTGAGACGAACAGGCGCAGGCACACAAAGACGCACAGGCACAATTCATGTTGCGAGGCACAAGTCCAGGTCCCCAGTAACACAGCATCGTGGCCACTGGAAATGCTTTGGTTTACAATGCAGAGCTTATGCCACGCCTGGTCCCTGCTGCCATTAACACAGTACAACGTGTATGTGGATCATCTGCTGGCTGCCTGCGGGCCCCAACGGCACTGCTGTGTAAATAAGAGGTCTAAATTTAACACTGAGCCCTTGTGGCTGCGGCGGGGGGGGGGGGGGGTCCACGTGATGCCAAAGACCACGGCCACTGAGACCAGCACAGGTGTCCCCCTCCTCTGTCCCTGCCACTGTGACCTACAGTTGTTCCAGGTGTTGCTATTATCCAAAGTGACTTACAGCTGAAACCCGCCTGCACAGTGTGACTAGCCATTAAAACATAGTTTATGTATCTTTCTCACAGCTACAGTCCTTCCGGGACAGAATCGCCTAACATTCAGGTAAAGCAGCTGCCACTGTAACCGCCGCACCACCCACTGGCCCAACAGCCGCCAGGAGAGGGCGAGCCGGGAGTGAGAGCAGGCTGCCGGCCAATTACAGCCAATTAGACAGCCCCAGCGAGAGCAGCACGAACACTGCGCAGAGAGGGACGGGGAAATGGGGCACAGTACATCAGGTCTGCAGTGTAGTGCAGGCTCAGAGCCGACATAGCATTGGAGGCACTAATCTCTCTTTTGAAAGCCAGACAGCACTGCAGTGGAATGGCTTATCACGCTCCGTGGGAAAAGTTGAGAAAGTTATTACACATGCTATGGCATGACTTAAGACGCTGAGCGTTTGTGAAGTCGATACCAGTGTGTGTGTGTGTGTGTGTGTGTGTGTGTGTGTGTGTCCTTCCCTCTGCGTCCCTGTGCCTCCCACTCATTGGGGGACATGTCCAGGCAGGCTTTGCATGCTTGCTGATGATTTCCAACATGGTGACTGTGTGGCGGCTGGGCACCTTGATGCTGGGCCGGCACACTGCACACCCACCCAGCCCCCAGCCTCTCACCCCCTCCGGACTCCGACTGTGAGGACCCAGCCCACATTCCTCAATGGCTGTGCCATTTGCACACAAACATGCGCTCACACACACACAGATGTGCAAACAAACCCTGCACCCCACCTTCCCCTTTTGATCTGCATGGCACTGCCAGTAATGCCAACCACATAATAGCAAAGCCTTTTTGGGGCAGGGGTGTGGCTGGAGATAATCACTAAACAGGGAAGGTCCTTAAATGGGGGATACTATGTCTGTTCCCATGGGAACCTTTAAGCCTGCAATGCAATCACGGAACATAACAGCGCTAACCCATAAATACCCGCCTTGGGCCAAGTGGCTAATTATGACACTAACCCATAGATACCCACCTAGGGACACATGGCTAACTGTGACGCGAACCCATCGATACTGTGGGCCACGCAGTTAACTGTGACGCTAAGCCACAGATACCCACCTTGGCCCCTGTGGCTAATTATGACACTAACCCATAGATACCTGCCTAGGGACACATGGCTAATTGTGACGCTAACCTATCAATACTCACCGTGGGCTACGTAGCTAACTGCGACGCTAAGCCATAGATACCCACCTTGGGCCATGCGGCTAACTGCAACGCTAAGCCATAGAAATTCACAGTGGGTCAACAATGCAAACTGCAGCACTAACCCACAGATACCCAGTTCAGGCCCTGCAGCTGATTGCCGCTCACGCCAGCTGGTAGAGATAAAAACCAGCAGCAGCAAACAGTAAACAACCATGCGTGTGCATGGAGGCGGGGGCTGCAACAAAACCAGCAGCAGCAGACCTGCCCTGTAGCTGCAAATTAAGAAAGCGGGGCCAGAGCACCCTGCTGCTTCAAAAACAAGGCATGGCAACAGTACAAATTAGGCCTGTATTTATTACATGCGAATAAAGGGCGCAGGTGCCACAGTCATAAGAGGAACCTGCTTTTGTTCGGCTGCTTTTTCCCCTGCATTGTCTGATACTCCCAGCTAGAAAACAGAAGGGGGGCCAAGGCTGGCATTTCAGCTTGCTGAACAGTTGGCTGATGGGCCTCTGAACATCATAGATTGTGGATCACAAAAAGAATCACCATGATCTCACCCCGTCTACTGCACTCCCAGCTAGAAAGAACGGTTGTTTTTCGAAAGTGAGTTCTCTTCAGGCTCTCACGGGCGACCAGTAAAGATCCGCCGACCCGCTGCACTTTCATCCCTCCCCACATCACAGTTTGTCATTTGCCTCCATGTCATTCCATCGCCCTGGAAGCCGTGGCACCCGCATCAAACTAATTAAGCTTAAACAGAAGTGCTTACGTAACAAGCCGTTCCATCTCATTAGTGAAAAAACTTAGTTGCCATTTCCCGGTGTTTCAGAGCCACCCGATCCAGACCCATTACAGCCAAGGTTATTAGGGGGCTCACAAAGCCATTTATCCTTATTAAAGCTGCCTTCATTAAGACACAGACAGAGCCAAAGGCGGCCTACAGCTCTACAGCAGGCAGCCCTCCCCCACAAGGGCCTAATGAGAGCACAGATGAAATCTGGGCCGCAAGGACAGATCCCGCGAGAGTGCCGGTCAGCTGTAATTAAACACAATCGCTCGGTCACGGGTGCTGCGCCGTTCAGCACTGGGGAACAATAGCAGACTTGTGAAGGCCCGGCTTGGAGAGAGACAGACCGACCTGTGGGGAGGCCCCTGACATTCTCCCGGCTTTCTCTCCATGGTGCCCCCTGATGGAGGATGTTGGCATAGCGCCATACTGTTCCCTACATTGCAGACTCAGCAGTCACACTTGTTCAATGCCTGGTGTATAAATTGCCCGTTTTGCATGTCATATATGTTGATAGCTGCTGCAGCCAAGCTGAGCCTCTCATGCTTACGGATCCCCTAATGATTTAATTCAACCTTAAAAATGGGATGGGGGCGGCAGGGTCCCGAAGATCACTAGGTGTAGAGTTCTCCTGTTCTGACCTATGACCCCAAACCACCACTGAGTTATGCAGCTTGTGTCTTTGATTAAGGATTAATACCAAAGAAACAAACATTCTCTGCATCAGTGTGTGCTGACATCAGTCCAAAGCTCTTTCCCTTGCCTGTGAATTCTGCCTGAAGTTCAGGGTTGGGTTAGCAGGCCAAGATTACATTACAGCTCCTACACATCAATTACCGGACCCGGCTTGTCAAGCATATTAATGAGATTTCAACGTCATTAAGTGAATGTCAGCTACATTACCAGACCCAGAGGAGCAGTTAGTGGGTTCAGAGGGAACAGAGGAACTCCTGTATCCAAAGCGAGCGTCACAGACCCCTGTGCTCCTCAGGCCCTATATTAGATTAGGCCTCCAGAGCACCAGACGTCCTCCGCAACACCACAGGTCATCAGTCTCCCTTAGGCGTCCTTCACAAGACATCCACTCTGCTAAACAGTCCCAGTACTGGCCGGCTTTGGGAAGAACCCCGCCAGACGCTGAAGCAATGCTCTCAAACGAGCTGCTCTGCCAGAGAAAGGGGTCATGCTCAAAGGAGCGGAGTAACAAAGAGGAAACAGATCCACGTTCAGAGGGCAACTTAACCCCGAAGTAGCTTGCAGGTCGTAACTAATCAACGCTGCGTAGTATGATGGGGTTTACGGAAACCTACATGCTCTTTTCATGTCAGGAAGCTTAAAGCAGAGGTGTTTTCAAAGCCTGCGTCCTTCAGCTCTAGGGCTCCCTCATCTGACCGAAGCCCTGCCCCAGGCAGCCTCTTTGTTACTCGGCGCTATGGCCAGTGGCCACACTCTACCCTGCTTTGCAGCTTTGTGTGGAGGCCCACATCCCCCTCAGGGTCCACAGTGGCTCCCCCCCGAAACTTCCCCCAAAACATCAAACCCATACTTTTCATGCAGTCAGGTCTCTAACATGATCCTCGGTATATCGCCAAACAGGCTGGTAATGTCAGACAAGCGTTGGTGCATCAGCCAGCTCTCCAGTGGTGGGCTGGGTGGGGGGAGGGTTCTGGGAGAGTGCTAGTGTGGTGATGCAGATGCCTGGAGAGAGACTCCTCTTATCACAAGGGAAACGGGATGAAGCAACTATTTTGAAGGAGAGGGCTTTATCATTGAGCCTAATGGCATCTTTAAAGCTAGAATAAAATCAAGAGGCCCCTTCTTTGCAGGGTGCCCCTGGAGGCTGGGAGGACTGCCAAATGACCTGTGAATGACACATCTTTGTTTAGTTTTTCTTAAACAGCTACCAGGATAAATGCATTTCTCCTCAATAAACAGGTAAAGACACCGGTATTAATGAGCTGTGGGGGTGCGCTACCGGATAAAATGGCGGGACACCTGTTTTAGCCAGGCTGACGTCAAATGTGATGCAATGCTGTTTGTGCACCACCGAAGCATGAAATACGCTGCGGCTTTTAGGACGAGGGAACCGTGAGTCGTGGCTGGCAGCCAACATACAACCTGGGGGCAAAGGTCAAGTCCTGAGATATTTAAACGTGATAAAATGCCCGATGCTGTGCGGCTGGAGGGCGGCTAACGCTAACAAACTCACTAAGACACCAAAAAGGCAGCTGACTTTTTCGAGCAGAATCCCAGACCACCAATTGGGGTTCAAAGGCTAAGTTATTTGTAACCAGGATTAAGTGTTGCTGGGCAGCAATACTTTGTTTATCACACTATTAAAGGACAGTCCTGCCTACTTGACAGATGGCGGACAAGTGTCACAACGGGCAATTCCTGGGATGCCTATATATTTCAGGTATGACCCCAGCACGTGATTCACTTAGAGGCAGACCACTGATCCCTGGTGTTCAGCGTCTGAACACCGACCGTTGAACACGTGTGCATTCTCCTAAAAGGAACCATACTTGATCTCCAGCCCGAAACACGGCAGATCTTACCTCTGCACTGAAGTGGGGCCATTGTTGAGGTTGAAACATTCTGCAGCCTTTAGCAAACAACCTTCCTCACAAGCATGAAAATCCCCAAAGACCTTTGTGTGTGAGAGATCACATGCATAGCGCCCCCTGTGGCCCCTAAGTGTGAGCACACCCTGTCATGAGAGGAGTGTCTCAGGGTGTGGCATGTTTGCCGAAGTCTGCACGGCTGTGCCACACCCTGTCCAGACGGACCCCCCACCCCCACTGTGCCGACACCACAGTGGACTGGTGCACCTGCCGTCTGCCTGCATGTCACCAGTACACGCCTACTCGGCTCCTGCCCAGGGCAGCGGGCACGTCGCGTCTGGGGTGGGTGGGATTACAGGGCCCATCGAGGTCCCAGGCAGCACAGGGCCTGAGTGCAAGTCGCTACAAAGCTGGTATGGCATGGATCTCTCATTCTCTCACACACAGACACACACACACAGCCTGCATGACCTATATATCGACAGAGAAAAGTATGCGCTTAATAACCCAGGCCCAACACCCACATAAGAGATACGGGCCGAGAAGGGGGGGGGGGAAGAGAGCCTTCTCCTCCAGGTGGGGGAATGTGATCCTCCTCCGATAAGAGCCCTGTGTTAATCCCCCATCTGCTGGCACACTCACCGCACACCTGCACTCGTGTGCCGCCGTGCAAATGAACACACGGAGGGACTCAAGGTCAAGAATGCAGGCCCGGCCAGAACTAGCCCGTCACCAGGCAGAAAAAGTCTGCTCGCCAACCCAGGCCGGCCACAGGGAGGAAGGCAAGCGGCCCATAGGATACCCCCCCCCCCCCCATGCTTTAAGAGAACGGATGCCGCGACGCTGCTGGGCTTGGGGGGCTCTCCATCTGCATCAGAGCACACAATGCACACGACAGGCCATTGTCATTCGTAATATTCGAAACCAGCCTTTGCTGCACGGCCCATCCAGGGGAAGCGGTCCTTTCGATGGCGGGTGGGGGGGGGGGTATTTGCATCTGAGAACCAGTGTAGTTGTGCTGCCCTGGAGGGGAGTGCAAGGGGCTTTTTCGTGTTAAAGAGCAGCTCATTGAGAGAACAAGAGAAAGGAAGAGAGCAGGGGGTGGGAGAGGAATTTAGCATGACAAAGCCTGCCTTTGTGACCAGCCTGTGCTGCTGGGGTGTGTGTCTGTGTGTGTGTGGGGGGGCAATTTGGCAATCTGATCCCATGGACACGTCACTGCAAGCCTGGCACCCAGGATAGGGACAGAGGTGTGCATTAGAGGCACGGATGCGTATGAGTGTAGTCACGCTGTCGGAGATAGGGTCTGCAGGCGGGCAGCACGGGGTTAAACGCGGCTGACATACTTGGAATAGTCAGACAGAGAAGTATGTGAGGACGGTGGCTGAGAGGCTGGGCCGGAGCGGACACAGAGCCGGGATGCTGTCCAGCCACCGCAGCCCTGTCTGTGTCACAGTTACCCACTTTATTTGCTCAGGATCCATTACTGCAGGCCCCTGCTTGCCCCTAAAGGAGGTGCCTGTGTGCCACATAAGTGGGGAGGGGGGGCGATAAAAATAGGGGAACCTTCTGTGGGGCACTCAAGAGGCCCACTCAGGTCACAAGTACAGAGGGAATAACAACATGAACAACAACAACGATGATGACAGTGATGTCATGAGTGGCTTCAATCGTATAGCTCTGGTTCTCTGGTAACAATCGACCCCCGCCCCCACCCGAGACGTGGATTCCCAGTCCATCGCAGTCCACCAGGCCTTTATGGTAGAGGTAGCGGAGCGTGAGCTGCACGGCGGGACAGGCTCAGCAGTCGCACTGGCTGGGGATGGTGCTTTAATTACGCGGCGTGGATGGGCGGCCGTGATGGCAGATGTATTTAATTTGCTCTGCTCTCACGGCACAGGGAGGCCCGACTTTTTCTAATAATGATGGACGACAGTGGCTTGCCATCTCCCCCTGTGCGGCTATTCGGTGGGGGTGGGGTGGCTTTCCAGCGTAACGGGCTGTAGGTCCCTCGTAGGGGAACACGGAGCGGGGTGCACTGTAGCGAAAGCATGCCACCTTCTGTTGACGGCTCCGTCGGGGACCCGCCACGACAGGTACCTACAATTCCCCAGCCACAAAAATTAAAACTAAAAGGCAGACAGCCCTTCGCCGGCTCCCCAGGCAGACGCTCATCTCCTGTCCGGATCAGCCTGCTTATCGCGTTACTCTGCCTTCGGTACCACGCTGCACCTCCCAGCACTCAGACAGATCCCCCCTGGCGCCCAGTCTGTCCATTGGCGGGTCCAAACCAGTCACACTTCATTGGGTTTAAGAACAGGAGGCGCAATCTGGAGCTCCTCTCCGACACGCCGACGGGAGTCCCGGGGAGATTTGGACAGGGGGAGGACAGCAGGTGAGAGATCCTGCTGGCCGTATTAATCTCTCTGCCACGCCGCCCGTCCTCCGCGTCTGACGCCTGCTTGGGCGGCGGCCATGAGCCTGGGAAGCACATGCTCTGCATAATCGTGGAGGACGAGGAGGCACACGGCAGAAAAGAGGTGCGATAGGGAGCGCCCAGGGCCGGCGAAACGGAGGCGAGGCCCGGCAAACATGGGTACGGTGGAAGCGGGGGGAGGGGTTGGAGGAGATGGAGAGAAATAGGACAGAGAATCGAGAAGATGAGCGGCGTGCCTGCGGAGGAGGCAGCGGTCTTGAGGGAAAGCCGATCTTAATGCCGTTTTTAAGGCCGTCTCCCGCTCAGCCTCCGCCACGCTTAATGAAGGAGCCGCTCCTCTCAGGCACTGACAATGAGATCAAATGGCGTCAAGTAGGCCAGGTCAAGGAAGCAGGTTATTAGTCCCATTTCTGTTGAGAGGGATCAGCCCCAGAGAGTCCCAGCAGGCGTTAAGGAAGACGTGCGCATTGGCGGCCGGCCAGCTGACCACTATTCCCATGAACCCCCTGCCTTTCTGAATTCAGCCCCACGTGGAATAATGTGTGCTGTCCACAAGGCTCCGCCCCCCCACACCCCACCCAACCCCTCACCCGGTCCCGCCGTCCGGACCCCATGTGAAGGTCTGAAGCTCCACCTGCAGTAGCGTGTTGAATTCGCAGAAATTCGCAGCACACGTGGGGGACTCTGGCGGAAGCACTTGTGCACATTGAGTCCTGGCAAGCAAGCAGAAAGCAGGCAGAGGCTGACTGATGACTCACTTAGGGCTGCGGGGAGCTCCGGGCCAGGCCAACTCTGCTACACCGACCACCCCCAGAAGGGGCAGAGAGGCTCGGGCAGGGCACTCGAGTCGGATGCGGTCAAACGCCTGTCAATTACGGACGGGACGGGACGCCGGGGAAGCCAGAGCCCTTTAGAACCAGGCCTGAGCATCAAAATGTCACAAGCAACTGGGAATGTGAGCTATGGGAGCAGAGTTAACATCGCCATCGGTGGCACGGCACACAGTGTGCAAGAGAGAGAGAGAGAGAATGCTGGACCAGAGAAGAAGAGGAGGAGACCAAGGCACCAACATGCTAAGTAGGACAGATATATAGGTCACTCCGTACCAGGCTCACTTGCCAGCCCGCCTGCTCGTACCACTGGAGCAGGGCCATGGTGTACCCTTCCCCTCAACTATGACTTAGGGGGGAAAAGGGCACAAATGCAGGCCCTATTTTAGAGGAAGGATCTTTTTGATGGGTCTCCAAAACCTCCGAACTGGCAGCGTGTGTACGTATGCACGCACACACACACACACAGCAGCGACAGACACAAGGTCTCTCCAAGGTTACCTCTGGCGTCTAATGCGAGCGCCACAAGTTGTGGCTGAGAGCAGCAGGACAGCCATGTGTTGGGGTGATGGCCCAGGATTTAAGAGGCCTCACCTTTTGACTTTGTTGTTACACAGGCGTCCGGCCCCGGGCGCCCCCCCCCGCCCCGGGGGGGCGCGCCGGGGGGGGGGGGGGGGGGGGGGGGGGGGGGGGGGGGGGGGGGGGGGGGGGGGGGGGGGGGGGGGGG
>JAODKC010000095.1:29832904-29853806 GCA_026777985.1 Mormyrops attenuatus | reverse complement strand
TGATGTGGGTGACACGGCCCCCAATGCATCCCCCCCCCAAAGGCCCCCCCCCCCTTTATGGAGGGGTTTTTCCTTTTTTACGGCCTGTCTCCTTTTAGCTCCGTGCCTTTTTTCTTTGAGAGTTTATGACATGTGCCCCATGCGCCATAAAAGACCCCTTCCAGAGTGCCCCCCCCACCCCTCCCCCCGCTTGACGGTATTACAACCCAAATTCCTTAGAGAATGGGAGGCCATTAACACCTGGTCTCTTCAGAGCAGCCGCACCATTCCACAACCTGGGGGGGGGAGGGTTCTGAGGAAGGCCAGTCCCAGAGGTGCGAAGGCTCAAACTGGGAGCGCCGGACCTTCCCACACCAGCGTCACCACAGCACGGTCCCCATCTGTTCCAGTGCCTCACCGGCTCAGCACTGACAGTACACCTCTCTGCTCAGGATGGACGCCCACACAGTTCCCTTTACAGTGCGGTTCCGTCATGCCACAGCTGCCCACCCCATTCCCTAGACCAGCGTTTCCCAGTATGGTCCCACAGACCATCCATGATGTGCTCCATTCTCAGCTTCTGGGAACAAAAATGTGGACTGTCTGGCAGCGAACTCGGAGGGAGCAAAAACATGGACCGACTGAGGGTCCCCAAGGACTGGATCCGGAAACACTGCCCTAGACTCATCGACCCAATTAGCCAGCGCAGGCATCACTTGTACCTGCGGGGTTTCCCAGACACCACTACAGCGGGCCCAGTAAACCCTTGAGGAGAATCGCATTTCCAGAATATAAAAGTCATCGCATCGACTACTGAATATATTCTGCTTTTGAAAAAGAAATACACTACAGAAAGATGAAGAGATACATTTTCTAGCATTGCTAAATTCCTTATCGACATGGCAATCTACACACCTATACAGGGAGCAACACGTGTTCTCTGTATTAATGGGAAACCAATCACCAAATTTTACACTTATATTTTTGCATGGGAAGGAACGTAAGGTAACAAGTAATTGAAGAGTGTTCAAAGTTATAGTCTCAAATAGTGTTTCATAAACACAAAAACTGAGCTGTTTAATAACCACAGTTTAAATGTCAGATTAACAGATCAAGGTTTACAGCTTATTTCTGTTAAGACAGCATCACATTCAACTGTCTAATGACAAATTTTTTGTTGAGTATTAAAAAAAAAAAAAAAAAAAAGCCGCAGGCGCCAAAAACGCGTGCACACCGTCATACTTGCCCAGAGGAAAAGGCAGCTCTCCCTAAGAGACTCGGACACACTGAGCTGATGGCAGGGTTTTTGGGATGATGGTGACTGGAGGGCGATGCCGCAGGCGTGCCTGATACCTCAGCTGCCACTAGGGGGCTAAAGCCTTGAACACAGCAGATTTGGGGTAGGCTTAGCGCTGCTGGCCCCCTGGAAGCACAGAGCGCAGACCTGAGCGGGAACGTCGCTGAGCAGGAGCGCTGCTCGCCCCAACAGCTTCCGCTCGGCTGCTTCCATACACAGGGACATTTAAATGAAGAAGCTATGAATATTTTACAACCCCCTCCCCCAGCAGCTCTCACCCCCACCTTCAGTGTGTGTGAGGATGTAATCACTGATACAGAGATGAAAGCCCATTGTCAGCCTGTCTTCCCCCCCCCATCCCCCATCCTCTCTGAGTAACAATGAGCCAATGACACCCCTCTGCTCATCACACTCCCATTTGGGGGGGGGGGGCTGAATTCTCATACAAACGACCTCACCTGCTTTGGGGGTGCATGTAAACAAGCGGCACTCAACCCACAATCTAGCATGTGTGAAGAAGCAGACCCACCCTATCCCCCCACCCCGGTATCAGCACCACCTTCACACTTAAAAACAAGAAACACCAGCAGCTGTGGAAAATTAGCTGAGGCTGCCGGCTTTGATCCGCCATCCCTGCCGGCCTCAGCGGAGCTGAGCTTCTGCCACACTGCCCTGGCACTGTGCCAAACGGCGCCTCAGGCCCCGCCCTGGGCACATTGACGTGTTTGCTTCACCCCGGCCTTGCAGACAAACCCCTGTGACAGAACTGGTTACCAAAGGCCCCGGCAGAGCTGAAAGCGAACTGGCACCGCAGATACCAAATGCACGCGGTCGCCAAGGACAATTGTGGATCCGCCGGGACTCATTTCCTCTCTGGCACATGGTGACGCGGCCGTTGCCGGAGCCCCCATCAGGCTGGTGGCAGTCACTGCGCTGAAGCCTGCACACTCCAGCCCTTCTCGGCACGTGCCTTAACTGCTGTCCCGTTAACATGGTTAATGGATTCTAGCTCCACCTTCCTCCCGCCCCCTTTGAAGAAAAGGTCTGATGCCGCCGATTATGACAAGGACAACGATCCCCAGCAGCAGAGCTGGGCCCTGGCCCCGGACTCCCACCCTCCTGAAGAGACGAGGTCACCATCCCGGGACAGAAGCGCACAGTCTTGCTGCTGTTGCTCCGTTTGTCGCAGCGCCACTTCCTGTTTCAGGATCCACACATTGCCTGGAGCATTCGGTATTCAAGAGCAGGCGTAATATCCAAGGATAGGGGGTGGGGTGGGATGGTGCCGCATGCGGCTGGTGCCGGCCGAATCCAAACCAAGGAGGCCGCAGTTTCCATGTAGTGCAAGGCAGCACGGGCCGTTCCCGGAAGCCTCGCCACACCACACCGTGCCCAGTGCCTCTCCACGGCCCCCAGCCCAGCAAACCACAGAAATTTACACTTAGCCAACAGACTGGAACTGCCCCCGTCCTCTACCACCACCACCACCACAACATATTACATCCAGCAGAACTGCCACTTTGCATGGGAAACAATAAAACAACATCTGTTTTTCGGAAAGGACTTCCGCAGTTAAACACCACATGAGACAGATTAGGCTCCCAGTAACAAACCTTTGAATATCGGGCGATTAGCAACGCTCAGCGTCCCTGCTCACTGCGAGAGAGGCACTGCATACGGGTCCATGGTTCAAGAGAGGGGGTTAAACCAAGACTAGCAGACAGACCTTTTGGTCAAATTTGTCTTTCCTCTTTTAAACTGACATACAGGTTTTTGCAACACTGCTCAAATGAGTGCCAGATTGTAAACTACCAAAACAGAATGAATCTGGAAAGTCCAGACCCCAGAGATGCCTGCATGAACCACAAGCCAATCCACACATTTATTCTATTAAAGCAGCAGCGTCCCAATTTAATTAACTAGTGTTATGCCTTTAATTGGCTCCATCAGGTAGGCTGGCTGCAATGGCTGGGGATGCAGGCAGGAAGAGTGGAGAACCAGCAGTCCTCTCCCGCCCCCCCCCCCCCAAGCTCCAGGAGCCAGCTAAGGACAAACGGGCAATTTACACTCCCACGTTTGGCTGAACACATCCAACGTGCAGCCGACTTGACGGAGCAGTTCGCAGAAGGCAGATGACCTTAAAAGCAGCCTCGACCAGAGGAGCGGCCCACCACTCCCCTCCCCAGGGCCCGACAGTCAGAGGTGAAAGGATGATGCCCAGGTTCTGCAGGGCACCACAGTGTCAGCCGAGGACATGCCCAAGATCACAGCACTGGGAGAGGCGTAACCCCCTGCAGTATCAGATCTTCCACCACTGTTCAGTGAATCACAGGACCGTCCCATCAACAACAACAACAACGTGGATCTACACTGAGGCTCGCACATAAACCCAACACACTTGGCTGCCACGTTAACGTAAGCAACTGTCTTTCCTACACAGAAATTGTCAGTGAGTAAAAGCATTCGGGTCATTGTGGGAAATCGGACGGAGGTTGTCACTTTTAGGTTTGCTCCTTTTAAGGCCCGAAAACAGAATTCTAAAGCTACGGATCGACCGAGACGCCAGGAACAACAGATTCCACATAGCCCAAATAAAGGCCAAAGAATCCAAGTCAAACCAAAGGGGGCTTCGAGTGGGCACTGCGAACTACACCAGATTCCTCAAACTTCCTCTACAACACAGGCACGGCATATGCATTCTGCCACCGACTAGTGTTTCAGATTCAAAGCACCAATATACTGCTACAAGGCTGGAATCCGAAACGGCACAAACACTTAAGCGGTGAAATGTGCTGCAGTGGGTAGAGGAATTACGTGAAATAAGTACGTGCGGAGCGCTGACGGGAATCTGGGACGAGTTCTGTTGTATTTCACTGGATTTCTTAAAGCGCAGATCGCCGAGGAGCCCAGGGGGATCTCCTACTCAAATTACCGACTTTAGTTTTGCATGTCAAAGCACCGGTTTCCGTTCAGGGAGGCATGGGAAGGGCGAAGGTGTTGTGAGCAGGGACTGGGGGGGTGAGCGCACATTGGCCCATGAGGGAACAGTAGGAGCCGAGGGCCATTCAGTCGGCAAGACCCAGCAACGCCGTCCTTTGCAATTTTACCGCAGCGGAAACATGACCAGAAAAAGATCTTCGGAAAGCAGTCACCGAACAAAAACCTTTAGTATTGGGAGCAGGAGCAGCTGGCTGGCAGATCTCTCACGGCATCCCTGTAATGAAGCCGTCAACACACAGGCAGCCCTTAAACGCCGATCCACACCAAACGGGAGGCCCGCGCGCTAAACTATCCCTAGGGATCTTCTTGTCCTTTTCTAAATTCAGCGTTTATGATAAGCGGCTAGAAATTGGCTATAGCCACTTCACTCTCCAACATTTTTCTTTTTTTAGGTAACCTTTTTTAAGCTAAATGCTAGGCTTGCGGTTCATTGCCAGGACAGGGATGAACTCGTGCGTTGAGGTCATCCTTCAGTTACATTTTAAAGAAAGCATGTTTAATGCTGAAGGAATCATTTCCTAAGTATGGCAGTTTCCGCTCTATGCAAGTGTAAATACGTGCATGATAAGGCAGTCACACACATACAGGCAAACTTAAGAGTGTCCAGTGATGACAGATACACAGCAGACAGTCCGTAGTTAGATACAAGCCCGCATCACCGACCAGGTTATAGTGCTATGCTCAAAAAAATGCAGGAAGTGCTGTTTCATTGGCTGACATATGAATGATTCATTCAACATACTGGATCAACTGCAAACAAGCAATATTATTATTATTATTATTTATAACAAAAGACGCGTAGCAGATGCATTATGTATTTCTTTATAAGAATCTTTAAACAAGCTATGCTAAATTACACATATGTGGACGATTCTTCAAATGCGCTATGTGTGTGTAAGTACGCCATTGATTAAAAAAAAGTACATTAGTCATCTGCCGCAAAAAAAAATCTTATTATAGTTATTATTAACAAATGAAAGTCTTCCCTAATTAACGATCCAACAGTCCCCAGTATATTGTGGTTGTGTTTATGACAGACGTCCCGTACTTCGCTAAGAAATGGCACGTTTATGTGACGCATTTTCATTTTCAGGCATTTCGGATATTTTTCTCCAAACGTCTTTCGTTATACACACCAGATATTTGTAACCAACTTGTATTTATAAGACCACGTGGATCATTCAATCCTCTCAGATTCTGTAATTTTGGCACAGGGTACGCGTAAAAATTGCATTTACACACATTCAAATTCAGCGATGAAATCTGATTTCTACATTTTCCCACGCACTACGAAATAAAAATCATACCACAGGATAACTGCAATCCGCGTAAGGAACAGCCTACGAAAGGAAACCAAAAATTCAGGCGACCCCTATTTCAGATATCGTGGAAATAAACGTTTTCGTCGTATGACGGACATTACATTTGAGACATTACTGTAAACATATGGTTGTTGAGTAAAATAAGACTAGGCTCGCGTGAAAATAACGAATAGACCATAATCCACAGCTGCTTATTTAAACTTAACGTACAATATAATATTAGGCTGGTACATGTACACATGGCTATAAACATTTAACTTTAATAATGATACCACTTATACCCTAAACAGTTGCTAGAAAGAAAAACGCCGAGCCAGAAAGAAATTCCTTTCACTTGCTGCGGCGCGGGAGCCACTTCAACATCGTCCCTCTCGACGCGCGGCGACTCCAGTAGCCTACAAACTCCCTATGTCCGGCGGATACCATTACGGCCTCACCGGTCAAAAAGAAACCCCCCAAAAGCAGTGCCTAATTTCGTAGGACGCTCGCACATTTAAAGGGCGGACGCATTATGATCGCCTGAAACGCCGCAATTCCTGATAACATAACTACCGTACATACCTACGGCTTTAGCACAAACGCTGCCCTCTTAATTGCAATTAACCCCTGTTTATTTCACGTCTTAGCAACACCGGCAAAACCTGCACTCTGACGTGTCAATGAGGTAAAAAATTGCTATAGCAGCTGCAAGTGCGTGTTACATTTAAATATCGTGAAAAAATGCAAGGCTAAGGGCCGCCTCCGCTCTATGCATCCTACAAGATTCCAATCAAATAATCATTCCTTCAGTTTCACCTTAAGCTATATGTGATGTCAGTAATATGAATCGATTTAAAACAAAATGAACAAAGGGGATGATTAGCATGCATTTACATATGTGCCAATAACAGAACCCGAATTTCTGCACTTTAAATGTTTCAGTAAGGGAACATAACTGTAAATCGCTACGGTATATTAGCAAACAAAAAAAAATCCACTATACCTTTTATTGTATCAAACATTTCCAAAGACACGGTCACCACGAGTTATACATTATTTCGCATCGTTATACAGTAAAGCAGTATGGCTTACGCACACGCTGAGGCAACAGGAGGGGCGCCGTGTGGTTTTATTATCAATCCACGTTGCTTGAAAATCACACAAAATTTAAACATGTCAAATATATACAAATGAAACACCGGGACAGTTTTCTTCGAGTACAATTAATCGCGTGTAGTCTTGTCACATCGGAGGTCTTGCTGTGACCTGCTCTCCAAATGTCATTTTAAACCCAGGTGATGCAATATGTTGCAAATGGTCAACATACAATAAACTTGAAGCACCGCCTAGGTCGCTATGTCGTGTGTTGTGCAATGTTTCAGCGCATTAAAACCACCATTATTTCGCAGCCATCACTACAGCAACAAACATTTAAGTGTTCAACGTGGCTTAACTGGTCTGAAAGGGTTTGCGGTCCGGAAGATACGAACGATGCGGGTTTGGACTGCGCAACTAATCAGCTATTCAAGCACAAAATGTTCAAAATGTTGATATTGTGAAATGCTTAAACTAACTGCCAAAAAAGAAAATCGTTATTAAATACGGGCCAAAATCGCCGAAGAGAGACAACTTACAATTCATAACCTCAATTTGTGTGGGCAACGTACATTTGCTGCGGTACTCCAAGTACTGCAAACTGTTCTGACCCCGTTTGTATTTCGTATGCGAATTAACGACTTTAATGGTCATAGATGTTATGGACAATCGGACCACATAATGCCCGTTAAGTTTCGATACAGCCTTAAACACAAGACGGGTGTAAATAAATATCGCCTCGTATAACAGACATGACCTTGCCAGAAAAAGTTAAACTTCCAAGCGAAATGCCACTTACAGTGATTTGAGCCGTTCCAGTGTTGGTTTCTGATGGAGGTTATGGAGGTTGGGTAGGGGTGCGATGCTCCGGCCACAAGTCCTTTTTCTTGAATCAAACACCCACGATTCTGATTATAGTAATCCATCATTAAAAAAGGGTTTGGGCTGGGATTCAATCCCACGACGTCCACGCTTTCATACATCATAGGTTATAAGAGCCAAGGCAAATAATGGAAATCTGTCAATAGGGAAATTCCGAAAAAAATAAAAATGTGATGAACAAACTTAAACGTTAATGCTACAATTCGTTTGCTACAATTAATCTAACGTAGAGGTAGAACATGCGATTTCCTTCGGTCAAGTTGAGAGTCAGCGATAAAGCAGAAAAACTAAATATTGTACAGTGACAGAGGATTCAGCGGGGTCTGAGCCAGATCCGGCTGGTTTAGTGGATCTCAACTTGTTATCCGGACAACAAACTAGAATCTATAAATTGAGAAAAAACAGCAAAGTCGTATCTGAAAGATATGCACAAGAATCGCAATCCTCAGTATGTCGCTCCGAGTTTAATTGAGTTTGCGCTCTTCAGTATCCTGATTTGTAATTTCAACGGCAGTAACTTTTGCAAAATAAATTCCCCGCGGTACCAGTAAAGTCTTATATTAAAGGAAAAAGACCATGCAAAATCCCATGTACGTCGGTGAGCAAAATATTTTCAATTGCACAAGAACTTTCCAATAGCAGCGTTTCCCATTAAATGTAGCAAATGAATGCTGTGAAATCGGGGGGGAAAAAATCCCAAAACGTGCACAAGTATTCAGCTCGGATTCGCCTTCTGGGGTCATGAAAACAGCCCCATGTGCCTTCCTGCGTTAGCTGGCCAAACAGCTTTTTCTGTCGCGCAGTTCACTTCTTCCTACAAACAGGCAGACTGCTGGTCGTTTCATTCTACAATCATGAGATACTCTTATCTCTACAAGGCGACGTGTTTAGTCTTTTCCCCTATCCCTGGTTCAAAGTACTTGAGGATCAATTCCCTCGTTCGTGTGTTTTTTTTTCTTTGGGGGTCTTTCCGTGTTTCCCACACCAATTTCGTCTCTATCACGGTCTGCAGCTTGTGACGAGGCACAGCAGCTGTGCTCAGACCCCACCCACCTCGGTTCTTTTCCCTCCCTCCCTCTCTCTCTCTCTCTGGCACACTCACTCACTCTCACAGTGCATCTCAGGTTTAACCCGTTCGTATCGACCGGGGCTCGTATCTGCAAAATCCATCCTTTAACAAGACCCGCGATTCGTAGCCTGTGTTTTTGCCTACCCGACAGATATATGCAGATCGTCTTTGCGGGCCGGTTTGAAAACACCAATCATCACATTCGCCTCTGTGTTACTAACAAATTGATGAACGCTTGCGCACACCTATGACCTTACATTGCAAAACACTGACTGGGAGATACCTCCGTGGAGTAAACATGCCTCCCAAAACTGCTAACAGTTAGGCGACCTATATTTTGCATTCAAAGAATAAACCCGAGGCAATGCCAAATATAATTTTCCATAAACACAATGACAACGATTTAGCTTAAAAAGAAAAAAAAATCGATCGGATGACCCGCAAGTAAATGAGACAATACAACCGAGTAAAATACAAACACGGCTTCTCCAGAAACCTCATCTTTTTCACTACACAGCGGGACACTCGGTTGATTTGTCATATTATTTCTTTGCTTAGGGGAAAACGGGGGGAAAGCTACGATAGGGGTTATTTGATCAACCAGTGAAAACAAACAACACACCCGGCACCACTGTGTGATGTCCGACGTGGACGGCGGTCCCACAAAGAAGGTTTGGGGGGCGGGTTGGCATTTAATCCCGGAGGTCCGGTTTTACCTTCGCTGGTGGTGACCGGTCCGTGTGTTCGTCAATTCTCCCGGTTTAAACTGTACGGACGGGGTTTCTACGAAACAATAAATGTTCCAAAGACTCCAGAGAAAACTTTTAAACGTTACAAGGCAATTCTTCAGTAAACAGCGTTCGCGACGTAGTCCTGTTTTTGCTGACAGATTTGGCCAGAAGTATACGCAAATTGGAAACCCCGATAGTATTTCGTCATTGCGTGACGACAGCTGTTCAACAAGGAAGGACGTCTTCCCTCTGTAGAGTTTAACTTGGTTCCTGTGTGACATTAATGTTTTCTCAGAAAACGACATTTATACGAGGTCAACACGGCATTTAAGGTGCGAACTGTGTGTCATATTTACAGTAGTATCCATAACAGAAACGGTCCCCTGGCTCGTAAATAATGAAAGGCTGGTTGCTCAACTCCAAGCAATGTGTGCATGCAGTCTGGCGAGGTAGGGTGATGTACGCGTGCTTTGCTCTTCGTGTCGGTCTCCTCATCCCTTGGTCATTATTCCCATCACTCCAAATCCTTCGCCCTTTCCCAAACCGCATTTTCTCTCGCTAATTTGCCTAATGTTATGCGGCTGAACTTTTCCTGAACCCGTGGAGGCAGGCAGCCTCACCCCGGAGTGACCCACGCGCTCACATGCCTCTGCGTTTCTCATCTGACGATGTCATCCCCGTTTCTTCGCTTACTTTTACCTGACGGGAATCCGAGGCTCTTCTTAACCGACTCAAAGCACAATAGCATTTGCAAATTACAAAGGATGCATCTTTTCACTTAAACATGGGATTAAAGTACCAAAAGAACTGTTAAGGCGGCCATTACGTGAGCCAAACACATACAGAGACAAACACGAAATCGTTTAGGGAATAGGACTAGTTACCCATTAAGGCTTTATCCACAGCCAGAGCCTAGTGCTGGTTCTCCTGGTTCTTTTTCAGAGCTTGGAGTGTACTGTTTGTGATTATGGATCCTGCGAGTCTTTTACAACAGAACCCTGGCGCCTCTGACGCTCAGATTCTGGGACTAGGCCCACGCAGGGATATGGGGGCATAGGGCAGGGACTGTCGCTTGCACAAACTCCAGCGCACTTTTGAGAGTGAACAGACTGTTTACATTCACAGATAAGGACTCCGGGGAGCTGCTAGTACACTGTGCAAATTCCTATGGTACTCAGTTCTACGACAGGCAGCATCAGAAAGACCCGCCTTGGAGAGCAAACATTCAAGCATAAGGATTAAACAAGAAGATGAAAAATCAGCTTATTCCCTTTCTTTCCAGCTTCAAGTTCACATTTACAGTCTGTGCGCATTAAAATAATTTCGGGGTGATTAACACAACAACAGAAAAAGTCAATTTCATACTTGTACTATTTGTGCACAAGGATATCTTAATTGCTGCAATATGTTTTGTGCTCAGATCGAAAATATAAAATGACATCAGGTTTAATCTCCCCGGATCAGATTACGGTCCATGGTAAAAGCGGATATTTCACTCCGGAGAAGAACCACGCGCATCGTGATTTCAGCTTGAAGCTTAAATGACCAAGATGTGACCCTGAGTAAGCTGTGTATGAGCTCAGTGATGATGGCTCAAACCAGCGCGGTCCTTCAGACGGCACAAGTGCAACATTCATAATACTGACCCTAATGCAACTGCAGTCCACTTCAAAGCCCGTTCTAAAATGACATGGATATCTCAACGACGTCCTGAAATACAACGTGGATAACACTTTTAAACACAGCTTTATTGGAGGTCTATGCTTTACAGAAGTGATTCTTTTAAGTATTTAAATAAGCCAACAAATTTTAAAGACCACCAGACAAAACAAGACTAAACCTACTCCTGACTTCCTAACTCCAGCCTAATTTACATTTAACGCCCCCTCCTTCCCTTTGGTACGTTCTGATTCTAAGTAACACAAGTACTGGAATGACCTGGGAATCAATCAAAATACAGTACTCAAACATGGACTAATGAGTTCTTTTGTAGAAGCCATTGGCTGTTCCTGTAGTGACTGTAGAGACGATTACATCAGCACTGGAGGAATGGGCGTTCACCTAGGGGCCTACTGATACATTGCCACATTTGTCAGTTCT
Source organism: Mormyrops attenuatus (assembly GCA_026777985.1). Taxonomy (NCBI): domain Eukaryota; kingdom Metazoa; phylum Chordata; class Actinopteri; order Osteoglossiformes; family Mormyridae; genus Mormyrops; species Mormyrops attenuatus. The sequence goes on along the minus strand of JAODKC010000095.1, from coordinate 29,842,352 downwards.
CCATAGCAGGAGGGGAGATTGGCCAGATTGGTGGCGTAAATGTAAGCACAGAGGGCGAAGGCCGGCAAGCAGGTAGGTAGGCAGGCAGCAATTGCCCACGGTGGACTGGAGTGAGAGCTAGTAGCCACGTGGGGATGCCTGGAGGGACGGCACCCCCGGAAAGCAGTTGTTACTCTGAAAAAGTGACGGTGTGTTCTCTAGTGTCTAACACCTTATTCAGAAGCGGGATGACAGCAAATCACGCTTAAGCCGACCTACTCCAGACAGGAGTCCGGGTGGCAGACAGGAGGGAAAGGACAGATGCACGTCCAAACAGGCTGTGCGTGTGACCCCTGTCATTGCGTGACTGTGACCGGTGTTGCTCCTCAGGGCCTGTAGAGTCACCCTGCCCATCACCAGCAGCCAGACCTACAGCGGGTCCTCCGCTCATGTTAAACAGCCAGCAATGAGCCACCCGAGACTGTCACACACACACTTATCCCGGTGTGTACAGGGAGCCCTGGCAGGCAGACACAGTGTGTGTGTGTGTGTGTGTGTGTGTGTGTGTGTGGGGTAAAAAATTTATTACTGCTTACCCTTCCTATCACTGGTGTTAAGAAGCAGTAAGGAACTAACACCGGCAGCAGCCCCACCAATCAAAGGGGTAGCAAACGGCTCTGTGGCTGTGTGGGCTTCAGGAAGCGAAGATGAGCCGTGAAGGGACAGGCAGACATATACATACACACACACACACACACACACACACACACACACACACAGGGAAGAGCCAGAACGTACCCATCTCCACCGTCTACACAATGCATCTTGCCTTCCTATTAGTACCTTCATCATTGCCTGGGCAATTGCCAGGAGCAGAAGGGAACATTTCCTCCGAGGGTGATATATGCACAGTTTGTCTGCTAGGGAGAAAACAGGCCGAAGGGGAGATTTCATTAGCATTAAATTAATTCCAGTCTGGCTATTATTATGCCTCCCGGTCTTCATATTAGACGTGTAAATGGGCACTGGGTGCCCATGTGTTTGTGAACCAATCAGACCGTGCTCCCTGTCTCCCCCCCCACTCGCCGCCGCTGCCCACCAGCCAATGACCTGCCATTCAGGGGGCCATACCCAACTCAGCTTGGAGTACCTCCACGTCCAACAAAGACCTTTGAAGACACCTCAGGGTTTGGTTTCCTTCTGAGAAACAGATTTAAGGTCATTACATAATTCTTTGCCTGCTTACATGTTATCTGCCCCAGCCACACATTTTCTAAGAGAAATGGGCTGTTAACTCCACTCAGCTGCGCCAAGCATGAGCGAGTGTGTGTGTGTGTGTGTGTGTGGGGGGGGGTTGGGGTCACAAATGGAGTTCTTTGTTTTACTTAGAAGAGTATCTGAAGGATCAGCGTGCCACACTGCAGCACCTGAGCAGGTGAGAGAGCGGCAGCACATGACAGACAGCAGGCCAATAGGCGACCGCCTTCTTATCACCTTTCTGAAAGCTTCCAGATCTGATGGGAACGTAAACACTTTGGATTAGTGTTTATACTCATCTCCCACCCCCCAGCCTCCGCCACCTCCCCCATACCCAGAGCTGCCTGCCTGATGATGGCAGTTCACCTGTGTGTAGTCGCTTCCAGGCCTGCACTCCCAAGAGATTCCCTCCTTGGAACATTTCACATCCACATTCCTCCCCTTGGATCCCCTGACTCCGCCCTTTTCAGGCCTGCTCCTTCTACCTGCCTAACATCTGTTATTGGCCCCCGCGCCACCACCATGTATATTTACACAGCTGTTATTCCTCAGCCGGCCCTGGGCCAGCCCAAAACAGCGGCCCGTCTCCCTGGCGACAATTGGACTCGGCGGCATCGCTGTGTAGAGGAGTGCTCGAAAACTCGACAGTGGACCAGGGTGTGTGGCTTGAGCCACAGGCTCAGGCTGAGGGTTCCTCTCAAGAATAAGACAAGAGGAAAAGGGACACCCCCAGATGTGCTGAGGAAGGTTTTCCCAAAAGTGTGCGACACTAGAGCCATCTGATGAAAGTCCACCTCGCTGTCACTTTAAGGTGAAGTTTCCTTTAAGAGCAAAACTATAAGGCTTTTTTTTTTTTTTGTCAGGCCCAGGGGAAGCAGCTGCTGTTAAGAGAAACGCTGAGACATTCACTACAAACAAACACCGCCAGCCAGCAGCCGTGTCACTGGCGATTCCCATGGTAACCCATAAAACAGCTGTAATGGAAACACACCGGGATGACTGAAGCCATCTAGCATGAACAAAACCAATGAGATGCTTGGAGAACATATGAGAATGTGGGGCATGGCACAGACATGGCCCCACAGGGACCCAGGACAGACCGGCGGACAGACAGTCTCATGAGAGCAGCACCCATATCGGTCAGGGAGGGGCCCGTGCGCAGATCCAGCCTGACAGACTTGCGGCCTAGTTAGCAGCTGGGCAAAGTGATTAGCTGGGGTGCTGATGTTGTATCCAGTTCCATGACAGGCTGCCGGGTGCGTGGGGCAATGCTGGACAAATCAGGTAGGAAGGGGGCAGCACACTTCAACCAAACAAGCATGGGGGGCTCATAACTTAATGTGCATCTCCTCTGGGATGAGGAGGGAATCTGCTTTAAAAGTAGCAGGGAGTTGTGAGCGAACCAGGGGTGTCTCACACACGGGGGCAGGTCTGAGGTTAGGAGGGACTCCACGGGGGAAGGGGATGGGAGGGGTCGAGGGAGATCCTGGCCACTGATGAGAAATGTAAAAATGTGCAGAGGCGGTTCAAATGTTAATGGAACATCTGAAATCCCTGCTTAGCCAGCAGTGCGGGGAACAAAAGGCACGGAGAGTGGTTGCGTGCAGAGCCCAAAGGTGACAAATGCCACGGGGCGGGGGTCAGGCTCCCCCATCCCACTCCCAAAAAAAAAGGGGGGGGGGGGTTAATGGAACGGATAACTCTGGCCAGCCTCATTGAACACAAGGGGACACTGATGGGGAGGGGGGGGCGGGGCGTTTGTCAGCATTTCAAAAGGACAGGCTGGCTATAAAGATAGCATATCCATCCATCCATCTATCTATCTATCTATCTATCTATCCACACCCCCTACCCCATTCTTGGAGACCCAGCTTCATCTGGGAAGCTCTCAAACTGAGTGCAGATCCATCCTCGCTGCCCAAGATGATCTGTTTATTTAAAGGAGTTTATTCGACCTCTTACATCAGGATCCCCGAGGTTTTAAACAATCGCAAGACTAGCTCAAGGGTCACAGGTAACCTAAACTAAACCCTCTCTGGAGAGTCAGTATTTATCCAGAAGTAAAACTTGTTCAAACTGTAAAAGACGGGTTTTAAAATATAAAATACCCATCCCTGAGCACATCACTGCCCTCTTTACATCTATAATAAATTGAAGCGTCGATTAATAGTGGCTTGGACTGCTGCATTCAGGTCCCGCACTTTACATGTCAATGCTGCAGATGCCTGCGTGCTAAGTATCAATCGTGCCGCTCTGATGGAGAGAGAAGAACCCGCTTATCTAAAGGCTGCGCGAGCACCATGGGTGGCTGTGGACTTTGAAATGCAACGGGGCTGCAGCTGGCCCATAATGCACCGGTAAACAGCCCATTAACTCAGCTTGAAGCTCTGATAGCAGGGGTCAGAATCAAAGGTTAGCCTGCACCTCCGACACCGAAATTTCCATTTAAACTACCGGAAAGGGAGCAGCGACGGCCATGCCTTCGTTTGGCACAGAGATTCACTTATCCTGATCTGAGGATTAATAAGCAGAGAGAAAGAAGGCCTCTGCCCCAAATGAGGGGATCGGGACCGGCGTGTAGAGGCGGCGGCGGTAGCGGGCCGGCCCGTAGACTCTCCCGCTCTCGGCACAGGGGATGCAGCACTTGTTGAGTTTTGCAAAGTGAGCAGAGAGAGAGAGACAGAGAGAGAGGGCGCATTAACCCTGTCAGCCCAGCTGCTCCCCTCGCTGGCTCTTGGGCTCAGTAGAAAATACCCTGACAATATTTAACCAGGGGCGCGCTCATCAATCTGGGGGCTTCACCTTCCCCTCTCACCCCCGGGCTTGCCCATTGGAACTGCCCCATGCGCTCTCATTCTCCTCCCCCCATTCAATTTTCCTGCTTTTGTTGAGCCCAACATGCCCTGTTCCCAGCTACCCCCCCCTTTCGCTTTGGCCTGAAGTGACATCACAGGTTGTAGCCTCTGTGCGCGCCGTCCGTAGCGGCAGGCTCCCATTCGCTCCTGACAATTGAGAGAGATCATTTATCCACTCATGCTTCCGCTGTGGCTTGACATGCCGCGTTGACACAAGAGTGCCATCGCCCTGACTTCACTGACCCCCCATCCATTTTTTGAGATAGGGTGGGGTGCCCCCTTGAGGGCAGTGACCATGTGCAAGCTTTCATTTGCAGGTCCCATAGGTGCTAGTCATGGGTGTCCAAATCAGCCCAAGGAGGGGGGGGGCAGCTGCAAGGCCACTCAACTGAAAAAGACCTGGGTTTAAATATGCATTTGTGAGTAGACAAGTAGATAATCCAGATCAGGCTATTTGCAGAACAGCTACATAACCCATCTGCTGATGTTTAATCCTACTGGGTGGCTCGGGCTGCACTTCCCAAGCAAAGCGGGCCACAAATTAGCGCCACCTGGTGCCTGATGTAAAGATCACAACTCGAGGACTCCGAACCAAACAGGAGTAGATCAGCAGTCATCATTCCGGTGAGTGTCACGGTGCTACGCACGCAAACGCACACATGCACAGGGCACTTCAATCATCCCACGCAGACAAAGTCATTAAGGCTGGGGAAAACACCATTTTAACAGCATCTTACATGTTACTATGGGTGTAACATTCACTGTCTCAGACGAACGAGAGTGACTGTAAATGAAATTCCTTCAGTGTGAATCACTGCCCTGGAGAGAAAGATGCATTAAATGCGAAGCGGAGATTTACAACCACTGTCCATCGACGGCTGAGAACATGCGACCACTTAGTCCCAAATAAAACAGTGAAGCACTTTCAACTATACATTATTTATATATTCAACTGCTTTCCGTATTTATTCAATATATATAAATGCTGTACAGGTGCTGTGGGATTTACATGATCTCGGGTAAGATTACAGGCAAAACACCTCTACGGGCCGACGCTTTGTAAATCATATTAACACATTTAGAAAATGTCTTTAAGCACTTTCGGAAGAAAAAATTACAACCACAGCCTTTTAATTTTAAGTCAAATATTTGTACACTGCCAATAGATTAAAAGGGCAATTAAAAGTAAATTCTGGTTGATGGTGTGGCACCCCCCGAAAAAGTGGGTGGGGGTGCAGAGATACTCAAAGCCCCTTCAATCAATTACCAACTTTATGCTTCCCGCCCTTGTAGGAAAGGCAACGTATCCGGCCATAAACTGACAGTTTGTGGTGATATAAAAACAGGAGCGATATGGTGAAGAAAACAAAGGCAGGCCCGCCTGAGCCCAGTGAGAGCAGGAAGCGGCACGGCACACAGCGAACGAACAGGGATAAACAGGCCGACCCCTGCCCCACTTGGCTGGGCCTCGTCCTTTTCCACCCCCACCAGATCCCATCTCTGATACGGTACCGATTCCCAGAACAGGCAGAGCGGGTGACTGAAGCTCTCATAGCCCATGGGCTACAGCGCCACGTCGCCGTGGGTACTGCTGGCCAGGCCGCTGAGCGCCACGCTGCGCTGGCTGAGGGGCGGGCGGGGCTCATTAGGAGCCATGCCGGCTGGCAAGGCGGGGGCCGCAATACGGCCTCTGAATAATTCATACCGCCTTTCACGCGGAGACGAGACAGGGGAAGAGTGAACAGGAGCGAGTCATCAGATGCCACCCGTCCTTCTCTTCTTACAAATCCCCCCCCCGCCATACCAAGGAGTGGAGGATTCCATTAGACAGCTGTGCATCTCTCTCTGTCGCTCACACATGCACGCATGCGCGCGCGCACACACACACACACACACACATATACAGACGTGCACAAACGTGCACAGAGGTACGCGTGTAACGCACACCAACAGCTCCAGGAACACATACATAAAGGCAAGCCTGCGTGCCCGCGCACACACACCCAAAGAGTCACGCTTCCTTCGGGTCCTTGTGGCCTCGCCGGCGTACAGTTAATCTACCAGCTCTGCTTGGGCACGCGTCAGACAGCTGGGGCCCATGTACCCCAGCCCCCACGCTCAATATGTACAGACACCTCCAAGATCAGGGGTCAAGTGCAGGAAATATGCAACCGGGGGAGGCTGTGACCATGCCATTGATCGCAGCCCGTAAAGAACTCCCCACCCCAGCCCCAGCTCCAGTCCCAGGCCTAAAGCAGATGACTGAGCAGACATTGGGAGTGGGGGTCACAAGCAGCTGTTCATGCCTGTGCACATATACACACAGTTATACACGCAGATCGGCAAGCACATGCACACACAGGTATACGTGCAGACCACCACGCACACGCAGGTATATGCGCAGACCACCACACGCACACACCATTATACGCACAGATCGCCACGCGCACACACAAACACAGGTATATGCGCAGACCGCCACAAGCACACACAGGTATACGCGCAGACCACCACACGCATGCACACACAGGTATACACGCAGACTGCCACACAAACACAGCTATACACACAGATCGCAACGCGCACACACACACAGGTATATGCGCAGACCGCCACAAGCACACACAGGTATACGCATAGACCGCCACGTGCACAGGTATACGCGCAGACCACCACATGCACAGGTATACGCGCAGACCACCACACGCACAGGTATACATGCAGACTGCCACACACACACACACACACACACACACAGATATACACGCAGACTGCCACACACACATACACAGCGATACACACAGACCGCCATGCGCACGCACACACCATTTTAAGCCGGCCGGGTCAGCTCCCCCCTTAGATGATGTCACCACATTCTGCCTGCAGATTCTGTTACTTTTGTTTCCATGACTAGTCAGTAGGGCCGCAGTACAGATAGATGCGTCATGTAATTAACCTCGTGCATAATTAACACACATACTCCTGCCATGCCCCCCCGTGCAGGTACCTGTGCCATACGACCACCCAAGAGCAGGGAGGGCATCCCAACACAGCCAACACGTGCTCGAGTCAGGATTCGAGTCAAGCCAAGGACCAACATGGGGGACAGGCCACAGACATGACAGGAATCTGCAACCGGGGGGTGAGGGCTGTAAGGTAAGCAGGGGTGCCAGCAGGCCAGCTCTGGGATGGGTAGGCGAGCAGCGGGGGGGGGGGCAGAGTTGTGGCCCACGGACTTTAAGGGGCTCCCTGTATTTCTGCTGGGAGTGCCCCCTCTATGGCTACTGAGCACCGGCATGCACGTTTTTATTAGTGTGATTTACACCCCCCCCCCCAGTGCTGCAGGACCCTCGTAAAACGTCTGGGGCTTATTGTGTCTGCGTAAGAGGCAGATGTCTGCATGGAGGTGCATGGAGGTTTGTGAGGGTCTAAGGAAGTACGGGAGTCAGGAGTCTCTCTCCATAATAGTGTCACCCAGGGTGGCCTGTGCTAAAACTGGCACAAAGCTGAGTGCCACATTCACTGCAGTGCCAAAGAGATGCCCATCTCATCTGCCCTGGCTGCTTCCAGGCTTTCTGGTCCCTTGCGTGCCCTTTGGAGAATCGCTTCTCTCTCTCTCTATCGCCATGCAGTTGCTAGCCCCTTTTGGAACATGGAACAAGGAATCGAACCCCGTTTCTTTGTCTTCTCTGTTGAATATCCCCTCACAGCCACCCCATCACAGCGTATGCAGGCCCATTGCACGGTACGTTTCCTGGTGTGATAGCCTTGGTCACCATTGTGCATTTTGACGCAGGCAATAGCACGGTCACCACAGTTGTGTCCCTTGAGGTCCTCTCCTTTGCGTTATGACCCAAACAAACTGTGTGTGACTGCAGAGACCCCCCAGCCCAGCCCAGCAGGTTTATGGCCCGTCTGCCTTCCTGCACCATCAGTCCCTCTCGTTTGCCTAATTGATCTTTATTAGTTCCTGTTAAGAGTCTCCTGTGGTAACACAGCTGGTGAAAGGGATCGCTTTAACTATGAATCAATTACTTCTATTGATATCACCTGACCTCAACAAAAATGATGCCAATTTTAACTGTATGTAATAAAGAAATGGACAGCTCAGGCAGGCATGAAAGAATGGCCAAAGGTACGAATATTTCCTTCAACTCTCATAACTGCTTATCCAGTAAAGAAGTGACATGAGCCCAGAGCCAGTTTCTGGACTGTGGGAGGAAACTGGAGCAACCAGAGAAAACATGAACACGGGGAGAACATGCAACTCCACATGTACACAGCAGGGGCAGGAACTGAACTGCCCACAGCCCTGGAGGTGTGAGGCTACAGTACTAGCCACTGAGCCGCTTACAGTAGTGGTTAAATTTGTAAAAAGGGTGCGTCACACTTTCCTAAAACAAACGCAGCGCGGCCAACCAAACACATTCTCTGGGTTTGCCACCTGATTACTTTCTATGCAGCAGTTTGTCTCTCCAATCCAATTACAGAAATGTGGTGTGAAATGATTTCTGGAGAGAATCTCCACAAGGTGAGAAGCACCCCAGTAGGCAGGGGGTTAACGGTTCATGGAAATGGGGAACAGCGCCCCCCAGTGGCAGAAGGCTGCAAGACGACTGCAGGCCCCAGTCTCACTCGAGTGAGTCACTCTTGCTGCCATACCAATATTTTGAGCACGTGTCCCACAGCCCTGTCATTTAAGCTCCTGCCCTTTGTGACGGCAGGGCTGAGACCTGCGTCAGGCGGATGCCCACCCCCCTCCCCAGCAGGGGTGGATTTTGGTGCACCCCTCTTATGAGAGCTGCCAAAGAGCTTCTGCATGATGTGGCCCAGATTCCTCCAATAGCAACTCAGTCTGAAACGTCTAAAACAGAGCAGGAGAGTGTGCACTCAGACACACACACATGCAAGCAGGCAGGCAGACACACAGAGGCAGGCAGGCAGAGACAGACACACACACGCAGGCAGGCACACACACACACACACACACACACACACGCACAGAGAGACAGACAGAGTGCCACTCACACAGACACTGCTGCTGAAGCACAGTGTCAGACATGGGCAGGCGGATAGACAGACGTACTCACGCCCACCCACAACCCCCCTGGCTCAGACAGCCCATGTCAGCCCACCATACATGGTTCTGGTTCAGCCTCATCCCCAGCCTGTTACAGTGAGAGGTACAGAGCCCACTGCGCCCCCCAGCCATCATGCGCTGTCCTGCATTTTCATTCCTCCCTCCTGGCTGGGGGGGGGGGGGGGGGGGTTTTTAAGTTGGATTGGATTTTTATTTTGGTTTTTATCAAAAAAAAAAAAAAAGGATGTAATAAGCCACCGCGAAAACGGAGCCAAAC
>JAODKC010000095.1:29779028-29794176 GCA_026777985.1 Mormyrops attenuatus | reverse complement strand
GGCCCGCCCCTCCCCGCACCCCGCCCCCCCCCCGGCCCCCCCCCCCCGACCCCCCCCCCCCCCGGCCCCGGCCCCGCCCCCCCCCAGGAGCAGCACATGACCTCTGAACAACTGCTTTACAGATCAGGACACAGTAACGGGCATAATTAACACAGCTCTGCTAATTGATTAACAGCAAATTCATCCTGTCTGGTTCGATGCTGCATTTCTAAGGCTGAGCGAGATGCACCCTCAACATGAGGCTTTCGTCCGCTCTTGCCGAATGAAGAAATTGCCCGCACCACCTTTTTTCCACTCCAGGGCCCCCTCACCCTTGCGCCGGGACCCGCCCACTCCATCTGTCACCTCTCAAGGTGATTTACCAACGCTCCCTGTGCTCAGCGAGGCGTACCGAGGGCCATGGACCGCCTTTGATCCGGCATCGACCGGTACCATGCTTGGACCTGCTGGAAACACTGTGTGCCCATTAGAAGGGCCGAGCCACATGGCCCTGGAGCAAGGCCGGCCTGTCGGTGCCGGGCCACAGGGACCTTTAGTGTACAAGTCTGATGACTGAGTCGAGTGCCATTGTCAGGGGACTGAAACATGCTAATCATCCACCCTTCGCTTGGGATCTGCTAAAAGAGGCAAAGCCCACATCCATCCGGCGCAGAAACATTACCGCAGCCCAGAGGACTGCAGAGGGGAGGCAGGGTCACTCAAAGCCAGTCTGATCATAACGACAGCTATATATATATCGCTTCATATCTGCTTGGTGTCACATGGCACAGGACGAGGAGAAGAGAACGAATGCAGAGCAGGACGCCCCCTCTAGACCCACTTGTGTGTTGCTTCCACTTTGGAAAAAAGAATCTTTGAGAGCTAACTCAAGTGACTGCTGTGTATATTTAGGTAATATCCCAAGGTATTACACCACAATAAGCAAAACTGTTCTAAAATGAATACCTGCAGTCTATACAAGACATTTTCTTTAAATGAACTCACTTGCTATTTATGATCTCAGTAAATCAGAGCAGATAAGGCTAAAATTAGGCTTTGTAATTTTATCCCCGCACGACTTGGAGAAGCGTGCTATGGATGTACCACATATTCTCAGTAACGCGGCTGCAGCGAGATGGCTGATTTTAACTGCTTCGCACGTGCAGTGTCAGACGCGCCCTGATTTGTTTGCCCTTTTTCGGAAGAGGATTATTTCTAAAAGGGCATCTTGTACGGGATTAAAACACGCATCCATTCCCCAGAGCGACACAGCCCAAGGCCCCTTAGCTAAGCCCTGCCGGAGCAGATGGCTGAACAGACCCCCGGCACAGTAATGATGTGGTAATACTCGAAATCTCCAGCAATGAGGCGCATTAAACAGTGACGGGAGCCGTGAGGAGGACGGGGCAGGGGGATGCAGAGCGGTACGAGGGACAGCCCGACAGAGGCCTTCTGGCTTGAAAAACACGTTTACCTGTTTTCTGGAACAATAAGCAGCAGTGACCCTCCCTCCCCCGCCGGCAGTTTTTAAGATCCTCTCCCCATGGCACTTTGTCATCTGGCTTTAACCTCTAACCCCACTGTGCTTCCATTTATGCACCTTTGTATCCGTCTGGAAGGAGAGGGACGTTAATCCTGGCGGCAGATCTGCACCTGCGTGTGGGGATGTCCTTTTCACTGGGCATTTCCCCGTGTCAGCTGACCAGTAGCTGCTGGGAAAGCCCCCGCCTTACTGTGCCTGCCCCCCAGCCATAATAGATCTCCTCCGGGCTATACCCTGTGACTCCACCGTGTGAAACACGCAGGCCTAAGCCTCCGCCGCACCTCCTAATCCCTGCAGTCTCCGTACAGGCGATCCGCTCGTGGCAGACTCGGTGTCTCGGCCATAAAGCTGTCGTCTGCTGCGACGGCACGGAGTGCACAGATAAAGCGTGGAGCCGGCTGACGGTATCAAGGCTGCTCCATCTGTCTGCACCGCCAGCCGGGCCTGGCCCCACACCCGCCCCGCACAGCCTGACAACTCACAATCATCTTCATCATCATCATCATCATTAATGAACACGCTCTGTAACAGGAAGGCCACTTTCTGCAGTAAAATGAAGGGGACGCAGTCTGCACAGAGCCTCTGCCGGACTGGAAAAAGAACAGGGCAGCTCCCCAAATCCACTTTTACAGAAGGCGTAATTAATTTGGGTCGCTCCAGTCCCCCCCCCCCCCACTTCCGAAGTCGTTAGGAGCTGGATGGAAACGGATCGCCGGGCCGGCTGTCAAATGGAGAAACGCTCTCAGCGGCCCGTATAAAAATGGGGGATGGGAATGAATTGACCGAAGGCGCTACGTTGCTCCTGCTGAAGCATGGCGTCCGCCAAGAGCCCACTGGCACGAGCCCCACTGCGCCGTACTCTGCAGCCCTGGGACTCCTCTTCACGCCTGTTAGACTCGCTGGCTCCATACGGACAGCAGGGCCCGCCGCCTGATGATGGTCTGCCATTGGTGGCTCAGTTCTACGCACTAGCCCCACCCTCCCGGTCCCCCAAACCCAATATGCTGGATCAGAGCCACCAGACCTGAGAGCAGCGCCCTCAGGTGTGCTGTTTGGCTGGGCCAAACAGCACACTACCGTGAAGAGGTGCGGGAACGAGGCCCGGTTAGGACGGTAACGGCCCTTTAATGGTGCTGAGCAGCCACCAATCCGACCCAGCCCACTTGCCGACGGGGGGGCGGTTGTTTGCATTTAGCAATGCCAAAATCCCATCAGAGGGCGTCCCAGCGCTCTGCGGAGGAACTGCCGACTGCTCACTTCTGCAAAACGAAATGAAGGGGGGCCTTCTGGCGATGGGCTTGGTCAGATCTGGGCCAGTGCAGTTTGCCCAGCCAGGCCCTCATCCTCATCACAGGCGAAGGAAACACTTCCCTGAAAAGGGGGTATTTCCCAGCAGCCACTGCACTCATCACACACAGGCCAGCAGAGAAGTTTGCTCAGGCCCCCCAGTCGCCTGCCAGCGTTTCAGGTAGCCTGCGGTCTCCTCTATCGATCCGGGATCTGCCATCCGTGGCACATGCATGCGACCCCGTCCCTCGACGTTACTGGGCCTGCGCTGCTGCCATGTCTCGGAGCATGTTTGTGAGCCTCACTGCAGGCAGACCCTTGATGCAGCAGGCAGATGTCCCCCGAACTCCAAAGAGGTGCAGCACTTTCTGTACCTCTGCCAACCTCTTCTTCCAAAAGCAGCCCCACCCCATAAAAAGACACACAAAGCCTAAATGAAAGGTACCTTTGTTTCATAAGAACTCTGGTCGCTTCTCCAAAAAAACTTTTTACGTTACAGTCAACCAGACAGCACCCATGGAATCGCCGCAGTCTGGGGCTCTGACACACTCATGCGACACTGAAATGTGACTTCAGCCGGCTCGCTCAGCAGGCCCTGGGAGCGGGAAGCAGGAAACTGGCAACACTGACATGCATCTGCAGGGAGTGCGTGTACGTGCCCAGGAGGAGGGAGGGTCCGCCTGCAGGCAGCCTCCATCCAGGAACATGAATCCCAGAGGATGGAGGAGGAAGAGGAGCGGCAGAGTGACCAAAAGCGACGCAGCACCGGCTACATGTACCCCGCCCAAAAAAAGTAAGGGGGCGGTGGATCTCAGCGATGACCTTTTGATGGCCGCCTCCATCACAGCACTCTGTTTCCTGGCAGTACGTGCACGTGCGGATGGGGGGGAGCAGGAGTGGTGGGGGGCAAACTTCCTGCCTCAGCACATCACTGACCCCCAGCCAGCCCAGAGACAAGCAGCCATGCTTAGACCATCCCCCATCTCAGGGGACTATGGGAGAGGGGGAGTCTACTAGATCAAGGTCAGGAAACTCCATGGCTGAAGGTCAGAGGCGTAGAGAGAAATTCAGACCTTGCAGTGTAGGAAACCCAGCAGAAGGTGCACCCCAGAATCTGCTGCCTAGTACACAGAGCACAGGGCTTGGGCAAAACGCCCATGCTGAGCAGTGTCAGGCCGCCAGCCCTGCCTCTCGGCACAGAGCAGAGGACCGGAAGAGGAGAACCCAACCCCGGACAGGACCACTTCCTGCATGCTAACACCGGTGTCTGAAGTCCACTCAAAAAGACACGCAAAGTGACCACAGCTGGAGCCAGCGGCCGCCTGTAACCCACGGCCCGGCACTGCGAGTCGGTTTCACTACTTGATTACAGCCTCAGTGACCACAGGCTGCAGACTGCCAGAAGCTGCCACCCTGAACTGGTTTCCAAAGCCAGTTTTATCCTGGCAGTTTGACGTCTTGGCACATTTCGCCCAGCACACGACATTTCAATCAAGAAAAAAAATGAGAGAAAAAAAAACAACCTCTTAATGTCAATGGGGTTTAAAAAAAATGTTTGTTCACCTGCACACCTGCAGAAATGCTGGTGGGCAGACTGATCTCTGTGCCATTCCACATTTTACTGCTGGTGCCAGCCCCATCACAGCCAAAGACATCCACTAATTCTTAGCCTTCTCCCAGAAAATATAGCAGCGATCCAGCGTCAGGGGGTATTTCTGAAAAGCTGGGAAAACCATCTGATTTCTGCCAGGGTGAAGAGAGGAATCTATTTATGACATTTAAAAGGTGAGGGGGCCAGGGCACACAGGAGAGGACAGTAAACTGAAGAGCTGTTCGGTCTATGGGACGGAGTCGCTCCAAGCGCCCCCACGGCAGGCCAAGTGGAGGACATTCGCACACCAGCCTCTGCCGCCCCACCTCAGCGCCACCAAGGGCTCGCAATCAGCTGCAGTTCCACGGCGTTCACAGACACTGCAGACAAACGTGCCTGGCCAAAGCTGAAAGCTGCGAACGAATGCGTTTGGGGGGGGGGGGGGTGCTAATGGGTTTGCCATTTTCTGATGTCAGTCAGTTGTGCCTAATTAGGCGTTAAGCATAACGAGATGCCGGGCCTGTGTGGTTTTTTTTTCTTATGTCTTCTTTTATTCATTCCCCCCATTTGTTTTAATTGGTAGTTTAAAGAAAATGGTTAAGTGGATGACATGAGGACATGCACACATACAGACCATCAGACACACACAGAACAGTCAGGGGCTGGCTCAGGGAGGCCCACTTCCCCTTCCTCCTCTGCCAGAGAGAGAGAGAGATGAGAAGGGAAAAAAGGAGAGGGAGTGGGGGGGGGGGCACTGTACAAACGATGGCTCATGAAAACCAGGACTCCCTGGCTCTCTGACACACACACGCGCACACACACGCACACACAACGCTGTCACGGAAACCACAGCTGTTTCCAGCACTGCTTCTGGCACAGCAAACACTACCCAGGCAGTGCTTATTACGAATACACCCTCATATCACTCATGCACGCACGAGCGCACACACACACACACGTCCGCGCACACTGAGACACACACACACACACACACACACAAACGGAATGACAAACACTGAGAGGATGACGAAACCCCTCAGTTTCAGTGGCACTGCATCGATTACGGCTCTTCTGTGAGTCAGCACACACCCACTATGGGCATAGCCTAATGCTGGGGTGCCCTCTTTTTCCTTAGAGCCCTCAGCTCACTGGGGCTTCCACAAGGTTGCTTATTTCCATCCCCCCATCGTCACTTTAGACCATGACAGCGGCGGTGGCAATAAGGGGGGGCGCCGGCCCAGCTTTCAACGCCTCGACATGTCCAATCGTCGCTCTGCCTGACACAGACTCTGGCCCATTTTCCAGCCTATGGGTGACTGAGACGTGGCCTCCCATAAGTCACATGATGGCCGCTTCAGAACCACTTCAGAACTTTCTTGACACCGGTGACGGAGACACGCTGATCTTGCACAGACCTCGACACAGTAGCGGCATGTCCTCGCCGCGGTGATGCCACACCACCCATCCTATAGCTGATTAACTAGCTGGCCGGCAGGTCACCTCCAGTAGTCTCGTAGTAATGGCACACGCAGCTGAGCATGTAACGGAGAGAGACACCCTCAGCCAGTGCACCAGCTATCACCGTGCTATACACGAGAAAGAATGTTCTGGAAGCACTGCCCAGAGCGGCATGGCAACAGCTCCCCCGGCGTTATAAAAAAAGATAGGGATGAGGATGCACTGTGACAGAGATGCTGGCAAAGCTGCCTCTTTTCCAACATGCTTCTCCGGGGGCTCCGACAGGTCCCCCGCCACCAGCATGGGCCCTGGCTCTTCTGCAGCCTAAAAACAACCGACGACAGATGGCAGCACTGACAGGCAAAGGCGACGATGCTGGCGACCCAGGCTGCCCAGGGGCACAGCCTCGCAGACCGCTTGCACGCAAGCACGTCGACATGGAGAGAACATGAGGTCCAGGGGCTATGGATGCAGTTCCTGCTCACCACCCAGAATGCCGTGGGATCTCAGCAAGACAATAAAAATTAAACAAATGCGGTTGGACTGGTGCAGGAGCGACGAGACTGACATCTCCCTGCAGGGGGCAGCTGGGACCGACAGCCCTGCCATGAAGGCCCCCATGACTGCCTTTAAAAGTGCCTGTTTTATAAACGCAGATTGTGCCTAAGCAGCCAGGCTCCTCCTGAGACGACCAGCCCCACAACGGCCCCTACAGCCATGAGGCGGCGGGGGACAGATCATCTCCCCCCCAACACATAAAACAAGAGTGTGCAGGAAGAGCTGTTCAGGAAGTGATGGCAAGAACCTTGGTTATCTGACTCACCCTATATCATCAGAAAACAACCTTGAAGGCACAAAGGGGCATGGCCAACAGGCTCCGCCTCCCTCCCTCCGCTAAGCCGGCAGGATGCAAGAAATGTGCAGCAGGAGCCGTCACACGCACAGGTGTCTCAGCGCTCACTGCTGAGCCGTCAACCCTCAACCAGTGCCACTTCCTGTGCCGCGCCCTTCTGCCTTAAGGCACCCTGGGAGTCACGGGCCATGACAAAAGTGGAGGAGGAGGAAGTGGGCAGCTACAAATGTCACACATCCGTCTACGGAGGAATGTCAGCGTTTTAGATGTTAAGGGCATGTGAGAACACGGCAAACACTGAGCTGTGTGTTTCTCCAATTTAAAGCCCCACTGAAGATAACCCACAATGAGGCTGAAATGAGCACAAACACAATCATGCATGTTAATGAACAAACTGTGCTCACTTTTGCTCAGTTTTTCCTAGATGTTCAACATCTACTTGCAGAAAGTTGCAACATACAATACATTATTTCAGGATACGATACGTTTCTAAGAAACCAGCCTGACTACTGGAGCCTTTATCACCAGAATGGTTTTCATGAATTTTACTTCTAGATTCATAAAAATTGAATTCCACTGGCATTTGCCATTAGAAGGCTTTCCTGCAAGAAAACAGGGCTCACATGGCGTCTGTCGGCCTGGTCCTGGCAGTGGGGTGGTTTCGTGGCCCGCTGTGTAACTGCGAGTCAGCCATTAAGCTGAGGCTGCCTTTCGCGCATTTGGCACACGGAGAACATGCGTGCAGTCACTGTGACGGCACTGACATGAATGGGACCGGCCAGTGCAGCACATGGAGACAAAGAGAACAGTGGTGGGGGCACCTTTATGGCCGTGAGACCTGGGTATTGGCAAAGCTCCCCCCCCAAGCAACCCCCGCAAAGCCCCAAATCTACGGAAGATGCAGCAAGTAACAAAAGGACACCCTAATGGGCCGGTGTAATCCCCCCCCCCCCCCGCCTGCCGATTGTTATGCTAATCCACATAATTGTTTCAGTTTTACTAGCCTGGTTGGAAATGATTTAGGGTGACAGAGCCAGTCTCTGAGGACCTTTTATTTTGGGACCATATATCACGAGACTCATTAATCTATTAGCCCCTCTCAGCCACCTGTCATACCGCTACCCAAACATGCATTCCTCCCCCCGTCGTGTTGCTAGACGACTCTTCCCCCGGTGAGCGCCATGCTATGCCCCGCCCCCCCGCCCCCCCACCTCCCTAGCTGCTGCACCCAGCCCCCTGCCCTTCAATGCCGGTCAATATCGATTAATCACATTGACAGCCAACTGAATCACTTCACGGCTGCCCAAGTGCCAGGGAGACATGGGGCGGCCGGCAAGGAGGGAGCTGACGCCTTCCCTTCCTGGAGCCATATGGCCATCTGCCTTCAGAGCGTCAAAGGTGGAAGACGCAGGATTGGGGAGGTGTCGGCCATAGGCGTGGGCAAACACACAGCACTTCCTATGGTTCCTCCAAGCAACCCAGTGCAGATGAGACGCCCCCAGACCAGGACACGCGAGGTGACGTTTTGCGGCCATCTCAGTGACCTGTTACGCACCGAAAGTCTGTGGCGTCCCAACTAAGAACGGTCCGCGTCGCAAAATGGTGCCGGCACAGTGATCGCTAACAGCTTGTAATCGAAAAATACCAGCATGCCTCAGCTCAAGTCGTCACGGTCTACGGAGGCTGAGAATCCACATGACGACTCTCCAATTATCATGTGCAAAGACATTTTCTGTGGGTATTTTATGCTAATTTCCCCTTACGAAGCTCTACTTTCAAACGACCCCCCCACCCCCTCGAGCAGCACCTCCGATTCTCTTCATCCCGCCTTGCTATTGGCAGCCAGCTCTTCAAAGCATCTGCAAAGACAGTGAGGCTAAAATTAGAACTTAATCCCCAAACCTCAATGGGAGGATATGGGCAAAGTAGATTTGTCAAGCCCTCATTTTGACTTTTCTACCAAAAAATAAAAGAAAATGCAATTTAGTTACACGCTATGACCCAAAACAGATCAACATTAACAGAGACGGGTGATTTAGGGCCAAAGTCGCAAACCTCAGTGTCCCGTCATTGTCAAACCCTTCAGTGAAAAGGGACCTGATCCTGACGATGTTCCAAGAGCAGCCGACACGCCACTAAGCCAGCATCCAAGGGACGTGTCAGGGTCACATGAACAGTACAGACTTTGCTACCACAGTAAATGTGAGTGAACTCTCACCTGAATTCCTTCAGTAAGGTAGCAAGATGAGATGATGATTCAGTGTCAATCACAGTATAGTAATTACTGGTAGTACACCGGTATGCCACCCACCAAGGGGTGAGACCACTTCCTTCCAAGGAATGTCATTCCGAAGGCCCTAAACATATTATCACTGGCAGCTAGACTCAGCTGAGTGGTTCATCCATTGGACAGAGATTTTGAGTTGGGAGCAGCAAAGAAGTATCCCCACTCTCTTGGAAGATGCTGGCACACCTATCTAAATAGGGTCCTTCCATTCATTTCTATTGGAAAAAATCCCTAATCCCAATCACAGCACTCTTAACCCCTACCCAGCCCTAACCTTTACCATAAGTAACCAAACAAAATAAAAGACTTCTGGGATTTTAACTTTTTTGATTGCTTTCACAGAATTTTGTAAAATCGAGCTTATCCAAATGGGGACCTGAAAAAAGTACCCAAAAGAAAGTTTCAGTTCTTACCACACTTTGGGGACATTTTGGTCCCCAAATGTGATCTATGCAACTCCCCCAACACACACACACACACACCCACACCCACACCCAAGGGGGAAAGTCCAGGGCAAAAACTGTCTAATGGGGGGGGGGGGGCTCTAATCAGGAAGGGGTTCACCTAGAACAAGACATTACTAAGTCAGCCGTCACTGCAAACCCTGAGTCGGCATGGAGCACAGACCCTGCTAACCAGGCGACATGCCCCCGCACGGTCTCCCCAGCACCCTGTTCGCCACCACTCCGCTCGAGTCTTGCTTCAGCCAGTCCTTCCCGTTCTCCACAATCCCCTTCCCTCCCACCTGATTTCTGTGGACAGAGTGCTCTGCAGCGAGCAGCTCCGAGATGTCAGTGTTTACTCATGAGGCTCCCCACCCCCCCACCTCCTTTGGGTCTACCGCAGGCAAATTAAAGTGCATTCTTTACACTGCAGACAGAAAACCCACAGCCAAGTCCAGCGTCCTGGCGAACCTNNNCCCCCACCCCCCTAAAAACTAGCACAGCAGTTTATTTAACAGAAACTCGTGCAGTACCCGATGCACTTATCTTTCTGGAGACATCCCAGAAAGCAGCAAGCGGCACTACAGGAGAGCAAGGGTCAGGAATAATTCCCAAAAGGAGGAAAACCAGGCAGCCGGACATGTTTAATCAAACACAAAATTAAACGACACCAACGAGAGAGAGAGAGAGACAGAGAGAGAGAGAGTGACGAAGAGCCACAGAGTTTAGGATTAAATTATAGCGGGGCTGTGTGTCACCCGGCAGCCTCCATGTAGGGAGGGGGAGCACAGCAATCCAGCCCCATTCTGGTAAAGGGTTAAATGCTTCCCGGATGTGTGCTGACAGTGGCATGACGTAGAGGCCTGGGGTCGACCCCTGCAGGCCAAGAGGTGCTTAGCTAAAACCGTCCATCACTAGCTACTGTCAGGTTAGCATTCTAAACGTTTATCACACCCCCTGCCCCGCCCTCCAGCCCCACATCCCTCCCCCACTAGCTGCTGAGGCCTCTTTACAACAAAAAAAAGAAAAGAGTGTGCCCGCTTTTCCATAAGAGTAGAGACCAAGGAAGACAGAGGGCAGACAGACTGTTGGTCTTTACTGAAGAGACATGCAGAAAGCTGCAACCTCTTTGCCACAGAAATGATGCTGCAGTTTTACTGTCATAAGAACAGCAATAATACATGATTAATAATAATCACAGGCTCAAAATCACAAATAAGACAGACTGGGGGATACACACAAGTACACCCCAAGTGAATAAAGTAATGTTTCCCGTTTTCGGCGCATAAGACAGCATGCCAGTCACTGCTGACAGGCAGCCCAACATCTGTGAGTAAAGCATTCCTCACATCTGTAATATTTGGATCATCATTCATCTGCAGCTGGACAGATAAGAAGGTGGGAGGGGGGGTGGTAAAAATGCCTGTATGGCAATTTGTTCATAGATTGTTTGGTGTTCCCACTGGTTGCCATGGTTTCCGAGTGAAACTCGCAAGCTGTAGACATCAGATCTTTGTAAATGGGAAGTTAAGAAGCAAACCACAGACCCACAGTGAAAAATATACAGTTAAAAAGGCTCAGGGCAAAACAAATTGCACAATAAAAAGCAGGAAATAAAGAGACCATCAAAAATTTGACCCTCCCCCCTCCGAATACTGGTACTTTCATGGTGCCTCAGCATTCTGCATGCCAACACTGTCCAGAAAGTGGGGAAAAACAAAGAGACACATCAGACTCTTCTGTAAAGCTCTGTTAACCATTTACATTAAACTTCTTTCAAAGCTGCCAATGAAAAAGGAAAAACAAACACAGGCAGAGACACACAGTGGTTTTATTTGACTGTGAAAGAGGAATAAGAGCAGCACTGAGGCGAGAAAATCTAGTTCGGGGGCCGCATGGACTCGCCGTGTGCCGGTGGGCCGTGTCCCCGCCTCCACTTCTCAAATGCGCTCCCCATCAGCCAAGTTCCACCTTTCTGGGTAGAATTCTGTCTCATTTAAGTTTGAGTTGTTTCTGGATAACTGCTTTATTAAAGCCATTTGTTCAACAGTTACTTAGACGGTGGCTGAAACTGGCAGGAGATACATTTGCCTCAGGGGAAAACAGGGTGCCTGACAGCAACCGGCAGCACAGAGGTTGAGGCGGCAGAGTAGAAATCTGAAGGTTGGTGGTTCAAGTCCTGTAAAAAGCTCTAAGCTCACTGCTTAGCGTGTCAGCTATAGCATTAGACACCAGCCCCAGCTGTGTCCCATTGCTGCCTGTGAAGGACCGTGCCATTATCGCCTGTGAAGGACCGTGCCATATACTTCCATGGGACATGCTCTCGTTTACTACACAGCATGAGTGGCCAGGATAGACTAAGAAACTTACAACGGTCCTTACACAAATACTTCTGATGAATTTTTTAAGCCCTCCATCACATTTTGCAAGCTGGTTGCATTTTTAAATTCATCTTTTGTTCTTGCTCAAGCTCAGTTATTTTGCACAAAGCTCAGGAGGAAGGCTTTTCAGACATCTACGATCGCTTCTTCTTTCTGTGGACTCTCAGCTGCACGAGGGAGGTGGCTGCCAAATGAAGGTGGCCGTCTCAGCCCAAGAGTTCAGCAGCTCGGAAGCAGTATCTCTCCTCCCTACCACTAACGGGCAGTGCAAAATTCCAAGAACTGCACTTTTCTCGTTAAGAATTTAATTCCCAGGGCCCCACCACTCATTACATGACAACACTGCACTGGGGTAGGGACTATGCGGTCAGCATAAACTGGCTAGGAAACTGTGGGCCCCAGACTACTAGATACAGCATGCCCTGTTGCCTCGGCAGGAGTTCCTCACCTCCACCACCACATGAAACCTTCCTTAGCCAATTCCTGTGTACTAGACATTCCCATTTTCACCCACAGCTCCACAGCACACCAGCGAACAAGGTTCCTGCTCATCTGTACTTCCCACTGCAGGGATAAATATATACAAGGCGAATTCCCACGGAACAATGCAGGCTGCCCAAGATGGATTTTCTGCAAATTCATGTCGTTTATTTTGGGGCGGGATGCGAAATGGTTTCGCTACAGTTAGGACAACAGCGTCTGCACAACCTGAAGAGGATTTCGTAGTACATAAAAGTAGTGATCCGGCTATTTAAGGGATTCTGAAAGAAAGAAGAGAGGAGCAATACAGCAATATTTTGTCCATCGAACCCCAATTCATGAGCTCAACTCCTCAAATTCTCATTTCCAAGGCGTTCACGCTTCCAGCACAATAGCACAACTCAGCTTTTAAACCAAGTGTATTTTCCTGTTCAGCTGCAACCTTTTCATAAAAAAAAGTCTCAAAAGACTCAAGGAATTTCAAGTCAACAGTAAGAGCATAAGAGCAACAGCAGTGGGTCTGTTGGGACCAAGGACAGTATGCATGGGCTGGTTAAAAAAAAATAACTGCGGATGTTTTACATTCTGAACTAAGCAAAGGATTTATTAAGCACTTATAACAATACAGACATGCATTAGTACTCTACGCATTAACCCTGGCAGGGCTGCAATGCCATCTATCTATACTGCTCTCCCAAGCTACCTGCCCAGCACTGAAGCACAGAGCAAACGCAGAATCTTCCCAGGCATCCCTGCTGGGACGCAAGGCCCCCTTCACATCTCCCCGTCAGAAACCCGGCAGGCCAATCGTGGACCCTGCAAGTGACCTTCCACCCACGTCACGCATTTCTGGACCGTTTGTTTGAGCCAAAAAGTTGGCAGAAAAAGCATTTAACGAGGGAGTGAAAGCATGCCGCACGCAAGTGGTCTCTGTGAGCATGACGTCTCCCCCCCAACGGGTGGCGAGCACTGCCAGGACAGACTAACCAGCCAAATCTGCTCGATGCTTCGGTAGCATTTAGACACAGGCGTCGCTTGTGGCTTTAGCTATATGACTCCTCTGAGCACCTCTGAGATATGAATTCATAGTGAAAAGTGGCACATCACTGACTTAGCTGCGCTTTGGTTACCATTAACCATCAACAAATCAACAAACCGAGGCTGGCTCGTGCTACCACCTCGTTTCAGGGACGCCGCTTTGCTGTTTTCGGTACGGCACCATGACCTAATGGCAAGCAGCAATACTGAGAGAGACTGTGGGCCGACCGCGGCATATGGCTCACGGCAACAAGATAAGGTCTGGTCAACGTATGCCACCAGGTCAAAAGTAAGGCAGGAGTAGACAGGACGTGCCAGGAGAAGGCCAGCAAGTCTACTGAAGGAGATGCTACCCAGGCGCAGTCGGCGCTTGCATGCGGAAACCAAGTGACATACTAACGGGTTTATATACTCATATAGACAAAACTGAGATTCCAAAAGTGGAAAAGAGACCATTGTCTAACCCCTCCCCCCAGTCAGTGGGCTGCGGGTCAATTTAACTGCAGGCAGCAAGCACCATGGCCGTAAATAATGATGGCAGCTTGCATGGAGCTCCCCGCCTGAGCGGCGGTGGCAGCATCACCGAACAGAAAAGGCTGCCCCTTTAATTCACCGCGGCACATCTGCCTCCGCTCTGCCTCATTTAGCCGCGCTATTCCGGAGAGTGGCCACCGCCAGTATTTATCAATAGGATCCCTGTCAGGAATCGATACTAGCTGGATGCCGCTGGCTGGCACAGAGGCTAAGCTAGGCTAAGCCAAGCGGCAAGCGAGATGAGGTGCAGGGCTTGTGATGGATACGAGAGAACGGATGTAATGTAATGGGGACGAGGTTAACGACCACACTGAGTGATTACATACAAATCACCCCCCACCGGCAATTAACGTAGCCCCAGGACACAGCCTACTGAATGGACTGCTTTCTTTACACATATCGGTTCTCAGTAACCACTCACAAGGCAACATGCTTCTATAGGAGACTGGGCTAATCTCCGGTTTACAGCAGTTCAGAGGTGGGGGTACAGTAACACCCCAGTAGAATTGCCCCAGACCAGCTGGGGTGATAAGACCTGAGCACAGAATGACACAGCAGAGACTTGAGCAGCAACATCTAAGGACAATGTTAAAAGGACATTTCCTGCCACACGGCAGCTCCACAAAATGAGACAAGCTGGAGCACCCCTGCCCTCCCATGGTGTCACCCAGAGCACCAGCACCACGTGGCCCAATGTCAGTAAGGACAGGGTTCGGTCACGCAGCTCTGTGCGGCCAGGCCACCAAGTCACCCAGCCACAGCATCAGAGGCTCATAAAGGGGACGTAGCTAGGGAGAGCGAGTAATGATGATGATGATGATGATGTTGGGGTCTGCAGCCAAGAATGCATTACGCACCCCCTCCCTTAGTTCTGGGCCATTATCCTGCCATTTTCCAGGAGGAGTGTCCACTGATCTAATGTGCTTTCGGCGGCCCGCTCCATCCGTGCCGACGGGGTCAGGAGTTACATTCAAACGGAGCCCAGCTCTGCGGATTTGCAGCTGCCACCGCAGCAGCCAGAAGCATACAGCCTGAGTGGCTCATGGGCGGTACGTGTGGCCCATTCACGGTGCACCAGACCCAATGTAACAGGGCGGCAGGTCCAAAGCTCGGTACCGAAAGGCCAAAGGAAGCCTGCTGGGAGGAGAGCTCCCAGCTACACCAGTCAGAACCAGGACGCTAAGGAAGGGGAGGGGAGGGGAGGGGAGGAGAGGGTTAACCCCCCCCCCCCCCCCCCCCCCCCCCCCCCCACACCCACCCCCCCCCCCCCCCCC
>JAODKC010000095.1:29746362-29767819 GCA_026777985.1 Mormyrops attenuatus | reverse complement strand
CCCACTAATGAATAGTCTCTCAGGTCCGTTCTACGGTATTTGCTTCCCCTTCAGTTGGCAGAATGTGAAAAGAGCAGAACTCAAGGCCACAAGATTGCACAGCTCCTCCATCACGCTCACTAATATTATTATTATTTTAAATGGCTATTTATTTCATTCACTGACCTCCTAAATCGCTTGTCCTATACAACATGGTGGTGGTACAGATCCTATCCCTGAAATAATGGGTGTAAGGCATTGCTACATAGAGTCCCACCCAGGATGCACCACAGTTTTGTGTTCTGTGCTGCCTGGGATAGGCTCAATGCCTCCCCGTGACCTGGAACAGGATAAGTGGATGGATGGATGGATGTCCTTACTAAACCAACCATCCATCCATCAGTCCACCTTCTGGGTCAGGGTCATGCTACTTCACTAGATCAAACACAAAGGTCCAACAGTAAGACCCTCCTGGAAGGTGACTGTAATCTTCACTCTCCTCATTCACATGCTGATGGAGAGGCACGTTCAGGCGTGGTGCATGGCAGCGACCAAGGGATGACAGGAAGTGCCACGTGCCCCGAAGGACTCCCAGAGGGCATTTGAGCTGCAAAGCAGTGCAGAGCCATCCCGGCTGCAGCTGCGCTATCAACAGCAGCACCCCAGCCAACACATGGCTAACTGTGGCTTTTTTTCTGTTGTTATCAAGACACTACTGGCTTAAAAAAGATAACTGATAGGAGTGAAAAGGTGTGAACCTTTGGGCCATGCAGCAGTGGCGCGTGGCTGGGGGGGCCTAAGAGGAAGAAGGCAGTTCAGAGAGGGCGGGGAGGCATGCCCACAAGTGCTGGCACCCTGACCTCTGTCAGGCGAACTCCAGGAGGGGGGAGGCCCGCGGAGGCGTCTTCAGCGCCGATCAGGGCACTGGAGCAGCTTCACTGACGCAGTGAAGGTGGTCATCAGCAATCCCTGCCTCCTACACAGACACATATGTACGTAAAATCAGGACAAAAGGGTCATAACCTTACACATGTCTTACTCTTGATGAATGCATTCCAGGAGTATGGCACAGTAATGGATAATGGATTATACTTCATGGGCCTCTCCCATCCTATGTTAACCTCATCCTTGCATATAGTTCATGTGTTGGCTAGGGGGAGCCCCAGAGCTGAGCGAATCAAAAGCGAAACAAACTAGTCTTCTATTGGAGCCAATCCACAGGCTACTTCCCAAAACGTCCCGGGGCAGTCAGTGAAAGGTTGCACCAATGGGTGAGGGGAAGTGGTAGAATTGCTGATTATATTTTTCACAGTGTGGATGGGGAGTCAGGCACTGTAGGAAGAGGTACTAAGATTTCTGTCCTGGGGAACTTGTGGTGGCTGATTTGTGTGTGGTCTGATGAAGGAAGAAGTGAAACTGCCCAACCACGGCTGCCTGAGGAGACCGTAGGACTGGATGCTGGCTTTATCCCCATGGAGCAGAGCGGTGGTGTAAGGGGAAGGAGAAACACCGGAAACGACGACGGAGGGCAAAGCGAAAGGAAAATTGCTGCCCTTTTATAAACAGTTGGATGCTTTCCTGAAGTCTGAGCTGAGGACGTCGCTCAAAGGTACTACAGCAGGGTTCCTCCTGGGATTTGAGCCAGCAACCATCAGGTTGTAAATCCATGGCTTTAACCACTCCATCAGCTACTTCACTAAAAGGGCATCTTAATTTTCTTCATGAGCACCATCTGTATAAATCCTCTCAAGTACATGAAGATCAGGGTATACTGTAATTTATTTGCTTTTTCCATATCCATCCATCCATCCATCCATACATCCATCTTCACTCCATTTCTCCTGATGCAAGTTGCTGTTCTTGGTGTGTATTTGTAGCTTAAACAAAAACTTCCACAAAAAACTTCTGTGCATTGAATCCCAAAGGATAAAACCCATTTAATTGCATGTTTCTTGCCATTTTTGGGGCCTGTTTTGACAACTGCATTTCAGGAGTTGCCAAGATCGCAACTAACAATATTTTCTGGTAAAATGAATTATAATCTACTCATGTCAGCAGCTGAAGATTTGCACCATCCACGTAATGCACGATTATGCTATCACAAAGTGCGAAGGCCCAG
This sequence comes from Mormyrops attenuatus, assembly GCA_026777985.1. Lineage (NCBI taxonomy): Eukaryota > Metazoa > Chordata > Actinopteri > Osteoglossiformes > Mormyridae > Mormyrops > Mormyrops attenuatus. The sequence goes on along the minus strand of JAODKC010000095.1, from coordinate 29,765,721 downwards.
GTCTGTGGGCAGTCATGTTGAGTAATTGAGGTGTCCTGTGAAGATGTTACCCACCCATACGATTTCAAAATGGGCGAAGGCAGAGTGAACTTGAGGCCTTAACTATTTATTTTCAGGATGTTGCTAAAGTGTGACTATGCCTGTGTGATTGATGAAATGGTAGCTTTATCAAAGTTTACTTTTGGCTGCTGCAGGTCATATCTGAAAGATTAAAGCACGTTTCATGTGAGTTTTCACACTCGAAGGAAAGGTGTCGTGCTCACACACACACACACACACAGACCTGTATTCATATCTTTATGGGGACTCTCCATTCATTTCTATGGGCAAAACCCTAATCCCGACAATGACAACTTTAACCCCCACCCAGCCCTAACCTTAACTATAAGTAATCAAACTAAATACAACACTTTTGGCATTTTTAGTTTTTTAATTGCATTCACTTATTTTTTTGTTAATTGTGGTTAAAAAATGTACCCACAAGGCAAAAAGTTACAGGTTTTTATCAAATTGAGGGGAAATATGGTCCCCACAATGTAAAAATCACACACAGACATACACACACACACACACAAGCTGTAACACTGATCGGTCCACTCTTACCTCATAATGCCTCCAGAACACAGAGCACATGAGGAAAGAGAACATAAACAAACCTTTGTTACAGAAGACCCTCCTCAGAAACCACAGCCGGACTATGAAATCGACATCTCCCAGCAGGAAATGAGAGATCTCCACCAGAGATATTAAGAAGCAGGGGGATGGAGAACGAGCAGTGAGAGTGCTGGAGGCCGGGGCGGAGAGGAGAGTGCTCACACGTTAGCTTGTGGAGTCTCTCACTGCCGCACGCATGTCTGTCTCCCTGCAGCTGGCCCAGGATGAAGGGATTGCTTGGAAAAAGGCACCATGGGACCTGCCCCCCCCAATGCGCGCCAGTCAAGCAGTACCTCCATCAGACTTTAACTGCAGTGTCCTCCCACTGCGTGAAAAGACAGAAAAGATACATGCAGAGGAGAGACTGGCGTGACCCGCCGCCGTAATGGGAGAGGCACACGCGTGCACACGGACCTGAGCACAGTCGCACACGGGAATGCTGCAGATACACGCAGACACATCCTGTTAATGCCGGGCCAGTGAGAGAGCCGCTGATTCTGGCATCCCTGGAACAGTTTTCCAGCAAGCACACACACACACACACACACACAGACCTGTATTTATATCTTTGTGGGGACTCTCCATTGATTTCTATGAGCAGAACCCTAATCAAAACAATGACAACCTTAACCCCTTTTTAGTTTAGCGTTCTTAGTATTTTGATTGCATTCACAGATTTCTTCGTAAAACTGAGGTTATCCTTGTGGGGACTGAAAAGGTCTTCCCACCAGGTAAAAAGTTACAGGTTTTTATCACATTTTGGGGAAATCTGGTCCCCACAAAGTAACAATTACAAACACACACACATACATGGCCCTTTGGTCCCCAGAATGTAATATAAATATAATACACACACACGCACACACACACACACAAGCAAATTCCCAGATCAGGGGGTGGGGTGGCAGTGGGGGTTTAGTTAATGCCTTTTAAATTTCCACTGAGCGAGTGACTTACAACATCTGTAGGAGGAGCAGCTGTTTTCAGTTTCAGGGAACAAAGGGGGGGGGGGGGTGTGACAGCGATCTGAGAGATTGTTAGTGCGCTGAGCTGAGTTACTTAAGTAATGGGCTTAAGTCCCCCAAGGCCGACACAGATGCACATGTGTTTTTCTTTGTGTTGATGTGTGTTTCGGTTAGGCAATATGTGCGTGTTTATCTGTGTGTGTGTTGATGTGTGTGTCCGTGTTTACCTTGTTGTGTGGCAATGTGCATGCTGGACTGTGAAGGCTCAGTCTGTCTGTCTGTAGGGACTAAGGATACATGTTTATGTTCCACTCTGACTTGACTGATCTCGACTGAACGTGGCAGGTATATCCGAAAAGGGTGGGGTGGGGCAGAGTTATACGGCAGTGGGTGGACTGGTGTTGATGGTGGTATTACACAGAGACAAGAGGATTGCAGGGCAATGATTGAGGAAGGGGCCCAATGGCGTTTTTTTGCAGCAGAGATAAGAATGAGTTTCCAGTTAAAACTTTAAATATCGAAGCTAGCCCCCCTGGATTGAGCTGTTTTGTACCCCCGTCATGAAGTGATAAGAAGTCGCCATCACATCAAACTGCATGTCCAGCTTGATGTAAACCAGGCTTCGATTTTTATGTTGTTGCAAATGCAGCAATGGAGGCCTGTAATCCTGCTCCTTCGCTGGGAGACGGGGCGATGGTACTCGCTGGCAAGCTGATCCGGAGCCAAGCCTGTCCCCAGCCCGCTCGCATGCCTGGGCGGGGGCTGGCGGGAGGAAGGGAGGAACGTACTCCACAACCTCTGGCACTGGACCCTGGACTCCCCCTCCCCCAAAATCTCACCATCAACTGTTCTTCCTGGCCTGTAGCCAAGCATGGTCTCACTGTTAGCTTGCGAGTCCGGACGGAGGCGGTGCTGCAGCCCGCCTCGAAGAGACCCTGAAGAACGACAGCATAAATTTTATATATATTCATAATCATTTTCCAGGTGTTGGCTCTTATCCAAGCAGACTCATGTAGCTCACAGTGCTTAACTTTAACCCATTGGAGGAGTCCAATATCTGATATCTGCTAAAAGAAGTCCAGCCCTAAGGACTTTCCCAATGGTACAACATGAGGACCCCAGTGGGAACATCAGGGGATGCAAGAAGCCTGGCCGGGCCGGCTGTTGGATGCAACCCTTTGAGTGATGTGGTGCCATGGAGTGAGCGTGAGGCAGAGGACAGGGTGGAGGCACTGGGGGGTGGGGGAGGGGCGACCAGAGGGAGGGGCTACCCTGAAGAGGCAGGATGTGGCAACATTCAGCGCTCATCGCTTTCACTTCCTGTGTGCCTCACACGCCACACTGCCTTATCACTCTCGATTTCTCGCCGTCTGTCTGCCCACCTGACCCCGTGCTTCGTGTGAGGGCCGGGCGGGCGGTTACCCACTTTTCAAACACACAGTGGCAGTAAGAACACCCCCCCTCCACTGTACATTCTGCTTCTCTTTTACTGTCGTTCACTTAACAGATGCACATGTCCTTCTAGATATATACATATACAAACTTTTTAGACTATACATACTGCAGCATATTCAAATATCATGACACAAACAATGAAACACTCTCCTCCATTTCAAACCAGCGACTGTTTCTCATACTTCCCATGTTCTTATCCAGAGGAGGGGAAAAAAGCATTCAGAGATGTTGTTTGATGTAAAACACACTTTTAGTCCTGTAGTTCCACACCACTGTTAAAGTATGGAATGCCCATTATCTAAGCCCTGGCTAGTTAGATCTCACTTTTAGAAATAGCTGCAGTTTCTGTGTTCGAAGGGAGAACTAAAAAAGCCAACAGAAAATTACTCAGCACATAAATGCAGAAATACACACCAAGTCGCTTAAGCTTTCACATTAATCAGAACACAGTTAATCCAGATAAAATTACAGCATGTGAGTCATTCTTTTTTGGCAAACAATAGACGTTCTTATTGCATATACTGTGGCACACACTCATTATCCTTGTTGCAAATTATATTATTAGTTTCAGTTTTTTATCATAACTCTTTGAATACATCCAACCATCTTTCATAATTGCTTATCCAAAACCCTATAAAGACATTCCTTGATAATGTTGTTGGTACTATTGTTTTTTAAAATAAACTAATTACTATTATTATTACATTAATTATCCATCTGATAAACCATGCTGTCTTATTCAGTATAAGCTGATAAACTGTTGTAATTCAATCAATTAGCCTGTAGAATTATTACTTTTTATTTTTTTTAAGTCGTGACGGGGCCCTTTAGTGGAGACATTCTTGGGGGATACAAACAAAAAGACAAATCAATTTTGCAGGTTGGGAAAAGCAGAGAATTTTCCACTGAGGCCTTTCGAGGGGGTGGTCATGTAAAATGTATAGTGAGTCAGGCAGCAGCTGAACAAGGTCCTCCAATGGGGAGACAGATCCATCTCACGGGACACCTCTTGGAATTAACAGTGAGAAACTCGTCTCTCGCTGAATCTTCGCTTTCCTTCCCGCGATTTCCATCCGGCTCTCCCAGCATTCCCCGAGAGACCCGTCTGGCTTTCAAGGAGTGCTGTCAGGCTAATAGATTTCTCCTCCGTGTTCTACTGCCTCAGGCCGCCCCGACTGTAATACCTCTCGGTCAAAGGCCACCTTTGACTAAAAGCAAAGTTTTTGCCTTGCAGAGAGAGAGCGCGCCTCCGACCGCAGCCCGGCTGCTGTGACGCGCGTGCACGTGTGCGCGGAACAGCGGGCCCTGTTCCTAGCAGCTGACAAGGACAGCGAGCTTTCTCACCGGTCTCTCATCCACCACGGTGTCACATCACATTTCCCATGGAGCCCTGGGAAAAGGGCAGCTCCGCTCCACCCAGTGAGCGCAGCACAATAAAGGTTACCCTGCGATGAGGCCGAGGAGAAATCCGCCGGTGACGCTTACCTCCCGGAGGACGGCTGGCTGCAGCCCATGGCCGATTACGCTATGCAATCTTGCTGTGTGACAGCATCGCACGTTTCAGGTACATTACTCCACGTACATATTTCACTTTTAATCCACTCCAAGCTATTTAGCTTTCCGCCATCTATTGCGTCTCTTTCACCAGATTCATAAGTTTCGTGAATCTAGAAAAAATAGGTAGGATGTAGCCAACATTGCCACCTAGTGGTGGTTATATGGAAGAGCAATTATTTGAGCTGCCGCAGATACAGTAAGTTATAAAAGCGAAGTGGTTTCAAGTTGGGTTTCCAGAAATATGCGCTGTGCTGGGGAGCTAGTGTATATGACGTTTTCGTTGTATGGTGTAAAAACCGAAATCGGGAAACGACCCGTTTTTTGTTCTGATGATAAGTTAAGAAAACTAAAAAAATGGCCCGTTATTTGGTTTTCTTTAGTATGATAATAAACGAAAATCGCAAAATACAACACCTGTATAGATGTGGGGTTCGTTGACAGATTTGTTGTGACCCGGAAACTCTTGCTGCATTCCTGTGGCCTTAGTTCGCGGTCTGACCGGGAGCCGGATAATACGTCTTCGCACGGACATGACAACTAAACTAAATAGTTACATTAATATTCCATTTTAAACAGGGTGACTAGTAATCTGTGTCCTATTACGTTTCAAAAATAACCTTCCCAGTACTGAATACGTACACACACACGCGTATTGTATCTGTGGGGACTCTCCACAAAGATATACTCTCCACGCTCCTAATCCCAACAGTGAAAACCTTAACCCCTACCCAGACCTACCACCAAACACGATGTAAGACTTGTCATTTTAAGCTTTTGATTGCAGTCACAGTTTTTTATAAAATTGAGTTTTCCCTTTTGGGGACCGAAAAGGTGGTCTCCACTTCTCATACCCTCAAAATAACAGGTTTTTATCACATTGTGGGGACATTTAAAGTCCCCACAATATATAGAGTCCCCACATATGGAGTATCCCTTTACCTGATTATAAGAACAGGACTACAGCCTACTGTTCAGGAGTCAAGTACCTGTCAAAATCCACTGTTCTGTTGTGTTGTACTAAATACAAAATGGCTGCATACATTGCGCTCTATATTTGCTATGGTGGCATTTAAATGAACTTTTTTAAGGTATCGCATCACAAAGGGAAGACATCCCAAAGTGATCTGGTCCAACCACCAATTACAGACAGATTTTGACTTGTAGTGATGGGAACGGGCAACATGCATGGTTTTGCATATTCCACCGGACTCTTAGCCCTTTGAGTCATTTACAAAAGCCTCTCTGGGCCATCTGCAAACTGCGTTATCACCTGGAGAGCATCTTCTTTTATGTTACTTAATAATGTCACTGGCATCCACTGGAAATTGTCTGCACTGGCTTTCCTGTGTCCACACTCCACATCATTCACCTTGACAGGTAAAGTAACAGAAAACGGATTTTACTCTGTGGTTTTAGTGAAAAATCACCAAAGCTCCAATCAGCTGGATAAGAACTGTGTTATGTATACTGCATTTTGAAATGTTTTTGTTAAATTAAAATGAGTTTCTAAAATGTTACATGTTTAAAGTTTCTTGAATGGTATGATACTACACTACCACTATAATTCTGCGATTAGTTGAATATCATTCACTGAATATTATTCACAGTACAGGAAAATAGCCTATGGAGAATGACCTTCCTTTTCCAAGTGAGTGAAAATGAGTATAAAGTGGAAAACTAGGACACAGGTATGTCAACAGGGGAGCAAAATTAGACACAAGTGAGCCATTCCCGTTACTAGAAGGTTGAAAAAACAAGGGCAACTTGTAACTTTAATTCACACTGCTGTGCCGAACGCATCGATCATTACAAACTGCACCTTTTCGACCACAGGTGGGGATAATTCAGTGCAGTCTGGAAGAAATTTCCATGATTTTTGCACTTAAAAAAATGCTTTATTCTGAAACAACAGATGGCAATGTGTTTAGGAGCAATTTAGCATTAATGTCTTGACGGTGATATTTCAGATGCATCTGTAGCGTCACGAGGACCAGCTGCTGCTATTTAAAAATGTGTGTTGCGCGATGTTGCTTAAATGCGACAGGACTGCAGAGACTCAGGTGAGGGTAGCTGTACCACTGTTTCACCTGTTGATCGTGGTCTGTGTGGGGAAATTAGTGTTTTACCACTGTGAACAATGTATGAAACGTGTACTCTTTGTGATTCATGTATATATCACTTATTACATATAATGAAAAAATGACATGAGATGCTTATTGCCATAACCACCTTCGACAAGGCCCATTTCACTCACATTTTCCACAACCCCAGATGTAATTTTATATGAGTCATTTCACAGCATTTAATCTCTAAAATAGATTAATTGATTTTTCCCTCCAGAATATTTACCTAAGCCACAGATAGTTGTCAAAGAAGGAAATTTGTGCTGATACAAATTATTATCGGGAAAAAGACTTTTTTGTCTTATCCATGGCTGTGCCATTCTTTCTCCAGGTCCTGTTATTCTGGGATGTCTGCCTCTTCAGCTCTCATTTTTACAGTTTCTTCTTGGACTGCAAGCACTGTCTAATACATCCAGTTAAGCAAATTATTCATGAAATTGTGTAATCGACAGTGGAAGTCAGGAGAAAATGTCCCAGAAGCCTTTCAGGCTTGGATTAAGACCAGTGAAGTGAATAAGAACGGGAATGGATGCTGACACGTAGTACCATCAAGGTCGCTAATGTCAAAGCGAGACGATGGAGTGAATGCAGCCAAGATGCCCCTCACAAGGAGAAGAGTGGGGCTTGGTCAGCCCGGTCAAATTGGGAATCTGAGTGGGAGGCTCCCCAACAGCTCAATTAAAGGGTAAATTGTCTGTCTTCCCTCTAACCTGTGCAACTTCTCATTATTTCTTAGGTGGAGAACTATTTTGGATGTCAGCATGGACATTCTGATTGCAGGAAAGTGACACTGGGACCAGAAGCAATGCTCTGGGCAAACTGGGGATTGCTGCATTGTTTCGTAAGAAAAAAATGGCTTTTGCATTAACCAGATCTCTATTTCTCTCTCTCTCTCACGCACACACACACACACACACACACACACACACACACACACACACGCATACCTAGAAATATAAAGTGGCAGATGGATGCTGGGTTGATTTAAAAGCAGCCACATACCAGCAAAAAAAGTCCCTCAAAGGTACAACATGCTGCGACCTACATGCGTGTTGGATTCCGACATCAGCGTCCCACATTTTACTGAGCGGCTCTCAAAGATTCAACACATGGAAGAAGAGAACATTTGAAAGGCGATGTGTTCAAAGCCTGTGGATCCGGACTGAGCCCGCAGGCAGCTGTGTCCCAGTGGGCAAGGGGACACGCTGTAAATACAAAGAGCGCGAGGGAGGGACAGAGGAAGAAGAAAAGGGGCAAACGAGAGAAGCTCAGGGAGCACAGTGAATACCTGTGCCTTTGTGAGCGGAAACAGAAGCAGGCAGCAGGGACGAACCTCAGCCTGCTGTTTACCTTCCAGGGAGTGAAGGTGCCGGGTTTCATCACCCAAAGACTAGCAAGAGAGCTGTCCAGGCACACCAAGTTAATCATAACGTCTGTGCTTCCTGTAAATGCCTAGGTTTGTGTTACTAATTTTCTGTAAGTTATAAAGTTAATGAGGTTTGAAATCTAATTAGTGTATTTTTATTTGAACCATGCTAATGAGTATATAGTTTCCTTCAGCCTTACAATAGTATAATGCTCTGTGTCATGATTCGTATTATTTTTATTTACATTAATAAGCTTTTTATACATCTAGTGTTTGCAGACAGGCAATTTTTACTTTTGGTTGGTGGCTGCTTTGGTTTAAATGAATGGCACTGGCAGCTTAGCTGGTTCGTTTGCTAGTTTATATTTTTACAATATTTTTTGTTTAATTGCTGCAGTTCGTCCCTTCTGGCATCATTCAGCACTGACTGGCTGATCAGCTGCCCTCAGATGACATCACACCAATGCTGACTCATTTGATGCTGCCTATACTGAGCTGCTGTTATGAATCTTGGGGATTTTCTTATACATCAGTCCATTTTCAAAAACTAATTAGGGTCACGGCAATCGGGAGCACGTCATGGAAAGCAGAGGACATGAGGCAGGGTATACATCACATGGCACACAGAGGCTGATATAGTGAATGGATATTGAGAACCGATGAGACACATTACCTGCAGTGGACTGACATCCCCTTAATGGAATCCATACCTTATGCTTCGGGGATCGAGCAGTACCTTGTGCTTGTACACTGGGATGGATGGATGGATGGATGGATGGATGGAAGGATGTTTTACCCATATAATGTCTGTCATTAGCACAGAAATGCAAGACACCTGGAGCTCCACCAGGAACTGACTCCGAAGTCTTTTAAGCAAAGCCTGGACAATTGTGCTGCCTGCACGCATGGTCATGTGACATTAGATCTAATCTGAATTCTTGTAACTGTTGATTTTCTAGAAAATGCTTATTTAAATGATGAAAGAAAGTGGAACGCAACTAATAAAAGAGCAAAGCAGCCTCAATTTAGCCATAAAATTACATGAGCAGTTATAATAATATTCTTTCCGTTATTCATGAGCAAACTTCTTTGGTGCTCATATTTATTTAACTTATTTTTTACTTATTCATTTAACAGATAGTTTTGTCCAAAGTGCCATAAAGCAATACATCATTTATATGGGTATATTTACATTAAGTCCTACCGCTTTTTGTATCAACACTTTTTCTTTATAATGAAAGTTGGAACCAGTCATTTTTGATTACTGTTTTTTCAAGAGGGAATTTAGCTGTTCAGCTCCTGTGGTCCAGCAGGACATAGGGTAGTAGCAATAATAGAAGATGGATGGGGTAGATTCAGTTTATTGGTCTTAAAGGGGCCTTCTCCCTATTTTGTGTTTGGTTCTTCCCTATTAGAGCTTTTTTTTTAAAAAATGAAATTGGTGTTTTTACCCCTCCCTTGTTGCAGAGCACATGACCTGCCCCAGCCTGCCTTCATTCGCCCTCATTCACCGTGGCCTGATTTACTACAATCCAGCTGGTTATTGGTGGAAGTGCCCAGGCCTTCCTTAACAGTGTGGTGATATACCGCAGGCTGCTGACAGGAAGTGGTCCCCTCAACACATTCTAGATCCCCCACATCTATCGTACCCTGCAATAATGCCGAGCTGCAACACCGAGGCTCCTTGATTCCTTTTTGTGATCATAAGGCTCCTACAAAATAAATATACTAGTATATCAGCACTGCAGCAAAGGCTCTGGCGTCGGACAGAGCGGCGATGGGCGCGCAGCTTGGCGAATGCTGTTGTCGTCCTCCTTCTGGGCCGCCATTTTTACTCCATGGCTCCTCCCAATCCCTGCCTCCCGTTGCCGTGGGAGCCAAGCCGTTGCACACGTACCAAACCTTTGATAAAGCCCAGAGAGCTGTAATCACCGGTGAAGGTATCTGCATTGGGCAGAGAAAGCATATCCTCAGGGGTGGCTTTATGACATGTTGCGTGACGTTTCTGGTTTTAATAAGAGATTAATAAGAGATCATTAGTGCTTATCAGACCCATTGAGACAGCATATATCGATCCCCATCTCATAATTAAGACCAAACAGTAAGTGAACCCAGACATACTTTGCTGCTATTCTCATTCCTCTTGCAGAGTGGTGCATGTCTCTTCCTCCCCTTTGATCTGTATTTTTAGTCTCTCTAAAGCTGGTCTGTGCTTGGGAGGAAAAAAAAGATGAGTCTCATTAGGCTCACCTAAAGCCTCCTTGTACCCAGGGCAGGCAGCAAGGGTAAGGTTAGAAGGATTAAAATCTACGTACGTTAGCATAATGAAAAGTTTCCTCAAAGCCGACGAGGATTTGAACTGGATGGAAGTGAAGGTTCTGTTTCCAGCAGACTAGGGCTTTGCGGGTAGCCAATCAGAGGTGGGCGCACCATGGAGACAGTGGGCAGGCGGGAGTTGTGGCGGAGGTATTTCTGCCCTGTCACATTGCATTAGAACAAAGGAGAGCTGTTAAGGGCATCGCAGTGGATAGCTCTACACACACACGCACACACACACACAGTGGGGGGGGGGGGGGGGGTGAAGCAAGTAAAACGAAGGGCAGTTAAAGTCACACTACTACACAGTCTAATCCTTTTCTGTCTTTTGATCCAATGCTCTCAATACCAAAACTTTTCATCAGTTGGTGAAGCAAGGTTTTTTTTTTTGCATCTTGGAAAATGCACTATCAGATACTTGAACTTACTTTTAAAACTGATTGGATGGCTAACATGCATCTTTGAGTTCCTGTGTGGCCATAATTATCATGCTATTATAAACGTGCTACAAATACGCCCCTGAGAAATCCATTAAGAGCTAAGAAATGATCGAATGAGAGCTACCTAATACAGAGAGTCCATAGAAGGAGCTCTGTCCAAATGAGAGGCTAACAGACTACACTGGTTAGCAAAGATTTTGTCAAAGAACAATAAAGGAAGGACATTTATGTGCTTCTTTGTGCTGATTTCAGAAATGCACTCAGAATTTTGCTTCCACCTATACTTGAGTGATGTCATTTTAGGCTGTACTGGTAGTATATCATTCCTTATTAAGAATGCATGGGTATATTAAAGTTTAAGAAAAAATATTTAATTTATGTCGTAAAGCACTGTAAGTCTGGTTTACCAGAGTTTACAGGCTGTAGCAAGTTGGACATATTGAGACATCCTGCTCACTCTCTGATATGGAAAAATAATTTCAAGGCAAGTGGAGTCTCAGTATGCTTGCTGACTTCTGTTGGAGTACAGCAGAAAATCATACACTTGTACCTTTTAGATGAGTCACTTCCACCATACATGTATACTGTAAATTATTAATGGCTAAAATGAGCTACCCCATGAACCATTTGCAGAAGTTTTTGACCACACTAGATGGTGCTCTTGGCTTGCTTTGGGTCAAGCTTTGACTCCTTTATTGAGCAGATAGCACCATCTAGTGGGGTCAAAAATTACAGCAAATGGTCCACGAAGCGTCATTTTTGCTGCCACTACTGTAAATATATGTAAAGAGTAAAGCTTAATTGTGTGTCACTTGAAAACCCCGTGTGAATTCGAAATTCCAGTGAGATATTTGAATTCAGCAAAAAATACTGTAAAATTGACCTATTTTGATTCATGCAACAAAAAGAAAGTAAAACTTTGTCGACCAGTGCTATTGGATAGAAGCTGCCTGGCAGGAGAGAAGATGGTCCTAGTCATTGTACATCTGGAAGCCAGGAAGGATGGCACCCTGCTGGGTAACCAATATGAGGCACATAACTGGGAGAAGCAGAAGGTGGCGCAGCTCTCATGGGCTGTACCAGACGCATGACCAGTCGACAGGGGGGTGAAAATGTGTGGCTTTGGCTATAGCAGGGTTTGTATTGCAAGAAAACCACCACACTCCTTTGGACTCCACAGAGACGCTTTGCAGCTCTGCAACAAAAGACCCAAGGAGTTGATAGCTTGGAGGAGGTTCTTATGAGACCACGCCTCCTAAACAAAGTCACATGATTAAACCCTGCACCAAAAGCTCCAGGTATAAGCTTAATATAGTGTTTCTGCTTTCAGCTATATTTAATTGGAATGTATAGGTCTCTTCCCTGTAGCTCCAACGTGCATCTTTCGGGAATGGTGCACCAGCCCTGCGGTAAGTGTAACTGTGCACCTTGAAGGTGGTATAACTATAGGTGTGATTTTTTTTCAGGTACTACAGAGCTGTGGGAAAGTGGAAAGACTTCATCAGGTTTTCCGGTACCTTTAGAAAAGCAGGGCTGTCACCAGGAGCCAAGACTAGGCCTCGGGAGAGTCTAGCTGAAAGGGGGGGGGACCCTCTTTCTAATCTAGTGGGGAGGATGACCTACATTCCACTGCCGACAGCTCATAGCTGCACGAGACTGATGGGATTTTAAAAGAGGATAAAGTTTTTAACCATTCGCTTCTTCCTCTGCCAGCTGGGAAAGAGTTATGCGAAGGATGTCCGTAATGTTATTGTCGCTTTCTGAGTACAGTAAGCACATGACCATCCCCCCCCCCCCGACACGCCAACACAGCAGCACACATTAAAAAGCAGGGGTTGGCAGGGGGTGGCAAGGGGTGGGAACACAAGCCCAGAAAGACAGCCCCCAAACACCTGCTACGTCCCCTTACAGCCCCGGAACATCATCATCTTAGCTATGTTAATGCTGATTTATTTTTAACACTTCAGGTCACGAAAACAACCTACCGGTTTAATTAACAGCACCATTAGGCAGATGTTTTAATTCTCCAGAAACAGGTCATTAGAGGTAAAACCATCCAGACTGGTTCTCTCCGGGGCCTGGGTGTCACTGTTGAAGGAGATACATGTATATGGGCCATGTTTTTATAAATTTTCTTTATTTATATATATATATATATACACACACACACACACACACCATAAAAAGAGACTTAAAGAAAAAAAATATTTTATTTTGTACACACATACATTACATTTTTTCTTTAAGTCTCTTTTTATGGTATCATCATCACAGGTGCAACTTCAGAATCTGTTCAAAACCAAATCTTGTTAGTTGGACTTGTCTTCCAGATCTGACTGGCGATAGTAAACCCTAGTACCTGTCGGTCTTAAATAAAGACCTCACCCAGTGGATAGTAAACCCTAGTACCTGTCGGTCTTAAATAAAGACCTCTCGCAGTGGATAGTAAACCCTAGTACCTGTCGGTCTTAAATAAAGACCTCACCCAGTGGATAGTAAACCCTAGTACCTTACTGGTGCCAGCACCCCTGTTTAATCTGGCATTGCATCATTTCATACTTTAATTTATCTGTGTATCGCATTCAGCATTTTATGTGTGCTCCGTTTTGCATCTGATATTTAAGATATCTAAGAAAACTATGTGTTTGGGGATAATCATAAATCAAATAAAGGAATAAACACTGACATATTTACAACTGAAATCTTGCATTCGTAGGATTTTTTTGGACAGGTTAAAGAAACTACTACATTAGGTGTTAGCGAGGGAATGGACATTAAGTGGTTTAGAACATGAATCAAGGGAATTATAAAGGGGACTTTATATTAATGAAGTGCTGAAGCGCCAGTTTGTAAGGCCCCTTTGATTGATGTCACACTCAGCTGAAATGAACCGCTTGTGTGATTTTTATTGCAGAATAGCGGCCTGTGAGGGACTTTCCGACTTTCCGTGTGTCATTCTTCTAGTTTTTCCTGTCAGGCTGAATATACATATACTCCAATGCAGAAAGAATACAAAGAATGGGCCAGAATTAAGGAATGACTCCCTATCTTTTGGCTGAGATTTCGCCAGGCTGAAGTCCTGTTGTGACTTTGTGTCACACCGAGCCTGGCAGATCAAACTGCACGCTGGTGACATTGCAGGGTGCATGTCTGAAATATGACCGACGGTGCTGCATAGCACGGACAGACACACACAATCATAATGTTGGTATATTTCCAAAGCCTTGCTACTATGCGTCACTGGGGATTAATGAAGTTCATCTGTGTATCCATCTTCCGACGGCTCATTCTTGTCAGGGTCACGGGGGGGGGGTTGGGCTGAATCCCAGCCCAGGGATTACATGACACAAGGCCAGAGTACACCCTGGACGGGCATAAACACAAACACTGTGAGCAATATGGAGATGCCAGTTAGTCAAACTTCATGTTTTTTGCCTGCGAAAGGGAAGCCCTCTGTGTGACTGGTAAGGATTCATTGTTTGCCATTAAATGGAACTGCAACTTGAAGTAAAGACGTGATGACAGGTTATTTTAGCAGCGCATTAATGCTAATGCTAGCGAGAATGCCCCACTGCCACTAAGTAAATAAACAGATTGTATGTCGAAAAATACTTTTTCAAAATGTATCAGCCAGGGGGGGCTTTAATGCACAGGCTCACCCCGGCTGAAGCGCATAGGCCGGCACTGAAAAGGGGGCTCAGTTAACCTTGTTTTTAAAACCTAGAGTTGCCTCCAGTCCCGCTATTTTATGAAATCGTTCCATAATGAAAAATAAAACGTGTCTTGTATTGAACCGATATGGTGTCCCATATTTTCATGTCAGGACTGAAAATCGATTTAATCCACAACCGACAGCCCCCCCCCAACATTTTTTAACAAATCTTAGCATCGGTGACCCCCTTTCCGGTGGACAACTATATCATAGGAAACAGCAGGAGGTCCTCTGATAGCTCACATAGCCCAGGGGGCTCTGACCATGCTAATGTGCCTCTGGAAAAAGCAGAAAGTCATATTTGAGACATGAAACAGTCATTTGTTGCCGAAAGTGGAAGGTCCCATTGCTATTTACAGCATCGCATGCTGCCATAAAGCAGACATTATGTGCTATAATAAGAGCACATCATTGGTCAATGACAGATATCTGTATAACAAGCCAGCAGACACGAATGTGCCTTTACTGTCTCTTCCGGTATCTACATTGCAGATTTCCGACTCCAGTGCCCCTCTTTTTTCTTTGTAATTTAGCATATTTCACTAATTGTGGAGCAGGATGGTGCACAGAAGCCCGGCGGGTACCACTGTGTCCTCATGCCAACAGAATGGCGGCTTTGACTCCAGTCCCTGTGTCCGAGAAGCATGTGTGTTGTCCTAGGTACCTCCAGCGAGGTGAGGTGGTTTAGTGTCTCTGTATTCCCAGTAATGAATGCGTGGCATCCTATTTGGGGTGCCCCCTTGTGCCCTGAACTTCCTGGGTTAAGCTAAAGGATCACTGAAAGGAGTTATGGGAAATGGATAGAACTTATTTTAAGGTCATTCACACATAAAACACTTGCCCACCATCATAACCTAGAACTTGCTAAAGACCAACATTGTGAAACTTTCATTTACCTCAGATGTAAATATGTTGTATATATAGAATTATATAGTTTGAGCTGCATGACTTATTCGGTGTTGCAGCAGTGGAAACCTTGTTGAAAAGGTCGAGATGCCCTTCTTTAGTCTGTTTTTTATACCTTAAAATAATAATTATAACTGCCTTGAGACAAAATGTTGTTGCAATGCTTCCCCCTAGTGGTAGAATTTAGCAATACTTCAAATTCAAATTCAAATCAAATTCAAATTTTATTTGTCACATGCATCATCATACATAGTACCTGCAGTGAAATGCTTATTGCAATATGGGTAAAAACAATTTAAAACTATGTAAAAAGAGATAGAAAGAGATTAGATAGAGTACTATCTATACTATATACAGGGATATACAAAATATATATGTGCTATATTGCAAGTGCGATCTAAGATATAAAAATAGATATTGTAGTTATATTGCACTATAGAATAATATTGACCATGGAGTTTACAGAACTATGAGAAAGCATAGATGTATGGCGTGTATGATATACTATAGCCCACAGTGTTATGCATTGGGGGGAAAAGAGTGAAGGGTTGATGTGTCACTCCATCACTGTCACTCTCTCACATCCTGGGTATTGTCCTGGTTCAGACACCGAACAGCTTGAGGGAAGAAGCTTCTCCTCATTCTCTCTATGTTGGCCTTTAGGGAACAAAATCGCTTCCCTGACCTCAGCAGGTAGAAGAGTCCATTGTTGGGGTGGCTGGGGTCTTCCATGATCTTCCTGGCTTCGGTTCGGCACCATTTGATGTAGCCAGACTGCAGGTCAGGAAGCTCGGTGTTAATGATGCACGCAGCTGATCGCATCACTCTCTGGAGCACGTTTGTCCTGCATGTTCCCAAACCAGGTGGAGATGTTTCCCATCAGGATACTTTCAGTGGTGCAGGAGTAGGAATTCCTTAGCACCCTCTGAGGCAGGCGGAAATCTCTGAGGCGCTTCAGATGGAACAGACGCTGATGGGCCTTCTTAGACAGGGAGCTGGTCTGGCGTGACCATGACAAGTCCTGTGTGATGTGGATGCCCAGGTACCGGAAACTGTCCACTCTCTCCACTGGGGTCCCGCTGATGAAGAGGGGATTGTAGTTCCTCACCTGCTTTGTGCAGTAGTCTACAATCAGCTCCTTTGTCTTGCTGGCATTTAAGAGTAGATTGTTTTCGATACACCAGCTCTCCAGGTTACTGACCTCTTGCAGGTAGGCCTTCCCATTGTTATTGGAGATTAGGCCTATCACTGCAGTATGGTCAGCAAACTTGATGATGGTGGTGGAGTCTGATGAGGCTATACAGTCATACGTGTACAGAGAGTGCTTAAATGGTGCTGAAATGTATCCATCCATCCATCCATCCTCTAACTACTGAAATCATACATACAAACCCATTTTAGCTCTATCCTCATAGTCATGATGCCTGTTTTGTTTTCCTGTGTGTCTCCTTTGTGCTGAAATCTAAACAGCTTTCCCCATTGTACCCATATAGAGTGCCTGTTTCTTTTCTCCATTGCATAGTCCTGTTCTCCATCCAGCCCAGAGAAAGTCTTGCAGTGGGATTTCAAGGTTGGTTATTTACATATCACTGCTTACAAAGTAAAATGGCGCCCTGATGTATGACATTATCTCACAGCTGTAGGGCCTCTGGTGTGAATCTGCCTTTACCTGTGTGCGTGGAGCTGGAAGTAATGTTTTGAGAGTGTTAAAATTTGCATCACATGGGGGGAGGGGGGCAGCTGTGTCCCTCCAAATATATATATATGAAACCTACATTTTTTTCTTCCCAGAATAGACTATGGGTCACCATGGCCCTGATATGTAATAATGAAAAAATTAATAGATGGAATATATAAGATTTGATTTAATTAGGTTTTTAAATAGATGTCTTTTCAGGCATCGCATCATCAGAAGTGGCATGTACACTTATAAAATCATGCATTATTCCCCCCCCACACACTCACAAAATGCATCAGGAGTTGAAAATATAACCTACTCACTGAATTATTTATACTTGTATGTTCTGGATATTGAATGTTCATCAGGAAAAACTTAACATTAGTTAATGGAACATGAGAGAGTAAATAACACAAGAATAGTAATGCCGCTTATTTAGTAAGGATGGTTCCTGCAGCATCCAGTGTTCTGTCTGAGACAGCTGCCCCCCCCATACTCTATAACTGGCTACTGAACGGTTAGCAGCAACACCGGCGTCCAAAGGCTTCCTGTAGTTAATGATGACATCACACAGCTGTGCATGTATTTTGGCTACTTCAACTCCCTGATGTTTGTAGGTTTATGAGCATTATCTATTGAGTTTAGGTCTCATTAACTTGGATCAGGTCTATCTACTTTTCTTCTTCTTCACCTATTCTGATATATACACGTTACAAATCATAGTAGAGCTGCATTGCCCAGGTGGATTTTAATTCATGGTTGGATGATCTGACCGGAAAGTTTCCTAGTTTTTAACTAGAGCTTGTGGTTCCTTCATTGATGGAAAGAGCTCCAGGTTCTGACACAGCAAAGCACTCATGCACTACAACATGACCACTGTCATGCCAGACTGAGGCTCCATGGCAGGAGAGCCTGCACATCCCTGCAGGTCCTTTTGACCTTCTGCAATTCAAGCATTGATCCCTATTAGGAAGATACATGACAGACTCCATTCA
Organism: Mormyrops attenuatus; assembly: GCA_026777985.1. Lineage (NCBI taxonomy): Eukaryota > Metazoa > Chordata > Actinopteri > Osteoglossiformes > Mormyridae > Mormyrops > Mormyrops attenuatus. The sequence continues at coordinate 29,747,554 of JAODKC010000095.1, read as the reverse complement.
GACAATAAAGTTCTAACTGTGGAACCCCTGAGGATTAGAATTGACTAGGTAGCACTTTTTGAACTGATGCACATCAACCAGCATCCAGTATTTGTACCAGTAGTACCTGTAAGCATGGTACCACCCCAGACTGAAGCGAGTCAGATCTAATTTGGTCAAACAACTGATCCTAATGATCCTTTAATTTTAAGTTAACTATGGAGAAACACAGTGTTAAAACCTGTAGACATCTTACACCTGAAACTCTGGCCTCATTCTACTCTTCATATTACAGGTTCAGAGTGCAAATGTACAAAATATTCAAAAAATGGCATCACACTCTTACAGCAAACAGTAAGAGTGAAGTGGTTTCCAAGAGAAAACGATCAGTGGCTTACTCAACATTTTCAGGAGGTGCTTATATGGATATCAACCAAACCCAAGACTTATCCCCCCCCCCGCCAAGGCAGACCGAGGCTCTAAACTACCAAAAACATGTAATCCCCTCAAGCTCTTCGGTGCCCCTTCCTGAAAAAACCGAGATACTTTGTGTTGTGAAGTGAGTGCAGTGACGGTGAAATACAGTTGGAGGATGTTCACTGCATGCTAAGCAGGGTTTGTACTTCAGCACTTACGTTTAGTAAGAGCTTTAAAATTACCTAGAATTTTACTGTCAGTATTTTCATATAGATATTAGTATATTCCAGTTATTTTGCACTTCCTGAGACAAACAAAATCCAAACATTAAATGCGGTTAAGATTTATACGCGTTTTATAAGGATCCAGTGAAGTGCAAAATGAAAAACTCAAGTCACTGTGGCCATGCTCTCACTTTCTAGGACCGCTTGTAAACACGAGATGTTTGAGCACAGGTTCAAATCCTAATAAAGCCGAAAAGAGTTTGTCTCTCAGCCTGTTTGATTTGTTCCAGAACAATTCTTTGATTATGATGACAATTTATGGCTCAGTGAATAAGAGTGAGTGGCGCTGTGGGCTGTCTTTGTGCCTGTGATCTGAAGATTGAAGTTTGAGCCCCATCCTTCGCAGAGCAGGCACATACCTGTGGGCCCTTGGGCAGAGCAGTCACATGTCTGTGGGCCCTTGAGCAGAACAGTCATATGTCTGTGGGCCCTTGGGCAGAACAGTCACATGTCTGTGGGCTCTTGAGCAGATCAGTCACATATCTGTGGGCCCTTGGGCAGAACAGTCACAT
>JAODKC010000095.1:29725592-29740797 GCA_026777985.1 Mormyrops attenuatus | reverse complement strand
TTGGATGTTGAATGACCCTTATCCTCCTCCAGGGTCATGGGGCTTGATGCCTATCCCAGGCAGTGAAGAGCACAAGGCTGGGGTACACCCTGGATGGGATACTCATACACAGGCACTCGCTCCAGAAAAAATCAAAGGATGGAATGTTTCACAAAGGAATGCTGTTGCATCACTCCAGTAGATTCCTGGACACTTGTAGGATCTATGCAAGGCACAGTGAAGTTCTTCTGGAAACTCATGGGTCTCTAATCCCTATTATGAGACATTCTCTTGGTGTTTATTTTGGCATTTCATTGTGTCTGACTGTAAAATAAGGACATGTACAAAGGACAGAGATGGTGACTGTAAAGGTATGGTCTTCATAAAGTGCTCATCGGTTATATCGATTTCTGATGATAAACCAAATCTAAGGAGAGTCATTGGTTCACAGGATCAATCCACAAGACTTCAGCATATAGGGCCAATTACCCAATCACATACACTTCATTAGTTAGTGTGTTCTAGATGCAAGTTTCTGACAAATATTTGATAATTGTTTAAAAAAAACATCACAAAGAAGCACATTTCTAAGATTTATTTTGAAAAAAATTCTGCCATTTTTTCTTAGTACAAGTATGTAGTTATTTAAAATATTATATTACTTAAAATAATGTCAAAATACAATCTACATCAATGTGCAAGCATACAATAGTAACATCTCTGTACCTGATTTACTTCACTAGGCAATATGTTGAGTATAGTTGTAATGAAAACATAAAGACAAAATATCTCAATGTAACTAGTTAGTGAATTTGGTTCAATTTATTCTGACAGTTACTTCAGAGAGGAAACAAACCTTTACAAGATATTTAGAGCTGATCAATTTATTATTCCACATCAAAAAGGCCAACCTGTCATTGTTTTCCTTCCACCAGCGATTTGTTGAGACTCCTACATCAGGAGATGTGAAAGCTTGTGCTGGAGCTTCGGCTGCACATGCAGCTCACTTTATGTGTGCCGCTATACTCACTTTATGTGGGCCGCTACACTAACTTTATGTGGGCCGCTACACTAACTTTATATGGGCTGCTACACCCACTTTATATGGGCTGCTACACTCACTTTATGTGTGCTGCTACACTCATTTTACTTGGGGAACCAACATTTCATTTGCTATTGCTTGGAGGCGTCCTCTTTAGTGTGACCTTGCAGGTTCTGGCTGCCGTCAGTGAGCTCAGATTCCTTGTGGGACGTATCTGATCACCTGCAGTAACTCAGCAAGACTGGAGATGACTGAGAGGATGTAATCAGCAAAGAAAAAGCAAAAGAAAGTTGTTTTCTCCTTAGACCCAGCAATAAAGCAACCGACATAATTGGGACAGGGTCTGTGTCGGCATGTGTATGAAGCTTCGACCTTGAAGCCGTACAGCCACCACTGTCCATTCGCGAAAGCCACTTCAATCATCATCCGGAAGTGTCATGACCTGCTCGTCCGATCCTCCTGTGTGCCATGCCCCCTTGTTACCTCGTGTGGAATCCCGGTGTTCTCAGCTGTGTCTAGTTGTTGTTAATTGATTCTGTGTATTTAGTGTTTCCGTGTCTGTCTTACCCCGGGTTCCGGTCATTGACGTTTGTATGCGTTTTGTCCTGCGTTTTGGTGTTTCCCAAAATAAAACCCCGTTTACCCTTGGACTCTCCTTGGACTCTTTTAATATAAGGTTTTTAAATCACTGCAATAAATGTGAATTCAGTTATTATAACCAGTAAAGGAGACATCCAGTGAGTTTGACAGAATTAATATAATTTATTCATTCGCATGATGAATGACTCATATTGGCAAATTTTGCATTACTAATGTGACTAGTACCTTAAACTTTTCCTTTCACAATATCTCTACTAAGAAATCCCGCTTGGCCAAAGACATGGCAATGTTTATACAGCAGACTTTGCTGCAATTTTAAAAACCAGCTGAGTTCATTGTTCAGAATGATTATTTTTTTTAATGATAAATATTTTTATTAAATGTTTTTCAATGATATAGGCAAGAATAACACAACAAACAGAGTATGTCAACAAACCCTCACCCACCCCACCCCCAGACACATGAGAGAGAAAGAAAAAATAAATAAAAATAAAATAGAATTGAAATAATAATAATAATAATAATAATAATAATAATAATAATAAAAAGGAAAACAAAACATATAAATGAATAAAAATGAAAATTCCCAAAAAGCAATGTGTCACTAGACATCTGGAGATTCGTTAATGTTAACATAGATCAAGCTGCTGGAGCACAAGAGCATCAAAAACACATTAGTCCCTTTCTGGATACACCAGTCTTCTCCTCTATATTCATATCCTATCTCACATAGATACAAATTCTAAAAATCTTCTCCATAAATCAAAGAAGTATTTGGTTTTCCTTCTTATTATATATGTCAGTTTTTCTAATGCAAGGTTAACCGACATCTCCTTGACCCATAAGGCAGATGTCGGTCTTCCCACATCTTTCCACTTCATTGCTATCACTTTTTTGGCTTGTAGTAAACAAAAATTAATTATTTAGCGTTTTTTTTTTTTGCACACACATTGAAATCAACAGGATAGATATGCAGCAGACATAGTTTAGGATGCACTGGGGCGACTTCCATAGTTAGACCGGAGATTAGTTGAAGCACATCCTTCCAAAATACTTGAAGTTCCTTACATTGCCACATACAGTGAAAAAGGGTGCCAATTGCTTCATTGCACTTTATAGATGTATCTGGTATACTTGGATTAAATCTGTGCAATGTGACTGGTGTTATGTAGGGTCTCATAAGCTATTTGTATTGAAGCAATTTGCATCTAGTATTAATGGAACTGGTTTGAGCTAGAAGATAGACTTCTTCCCAATCGTCTTTAGTAATCTCAGTCTGTAGGTCAGTCTCCCTTGCAGATAAATACCTAGAGGAATTTTGACTTGTTTAGAAGCCCATTATAAAATAGAGACACATGTCCTCTAACATTTTTATGCTTTAGAGCAGCTTGCCCTATAGTAGGTAATGGGGGCTCAGAGTAAGTTTTAATTTGAGAGTATATAAAACTTCTTATTTGTAAATATTTGAAAAAGTGTTTCTGTGGAAGAGCAAATTTTTCAACTAGTTGTGAAAAAGACATAAACATTGTACATATCACCCAACTTACTTATACCCTTATACATCCAATCTTTAAACCCTATACCATTCCTCCCAGGGGTAAAACTGGTATCTCCCCAAATTGGTGACAGGGTAGAGAGAGATATGGGTTCACTTAAAAAAGTATGAGCTTCATGCCAGACTGATATAGTATTTCTAAGAAAGGGGTTGTTGGTTTGCTTTATAAGGCTTTTAGTCGGCAAAGAATAAAGATATAACTGCAAAGGAAGTTCTATTTCAGTCCTTTCTATATCAAGCCATGCTGAGGTATCTGTTGTGGAGAAGTACAACATGGCAGCCCCAAGTTGAGCTGCCCAGTAATACAATCTCAGGTTTGGCAGTTTTAACCCTCCATGATCATATGGCAGGTAAAGAAGAGATAAACGTAGTCGGGGACATTTGTTGTTCCATAAAAATTTGGCAAATATTTTTTTAATAAAACGTATTTGGCAGTGGGAGTGGAATTGTTTGAAAAAGGTATAAGAATTTAGGTAGAACAACCATCTTAATAATATTAATACGACCTATCATAGACATCGGCATAGTATTCCATCGGTCAAGTAGCTCTATGATCTCATTAAGCAGTGGATAGTTGGTGGAGACAATGTTAGTTATATTGGGGGTGTTTTTGATGCCCAGATAAATAAACCCTTTGGGAGAATTGGCAAATTGTGTATGTACTGAGGTTGAGGCTCTCTCCTCTGTATTTAACATAATCAAGGGACTTTTATTCTTGTTGATTTTGCAACCAGAAAACTCACCAAAAATCCTCAATATATTTTCTAATGCTGGTATAGAGTTTCTTAGTTCTGTAAGAAACAGAACTATGTTGTCTGCAAATAAGGATATACGATGTTCTCTCTCCCCAATTTTTATGCCCTTTATATCCTGACTTTTCCGAATTGCCATAGATAAAGGTTCAAATTGCAAACAGAAATAACAAAGGCAACAATGGACTCCCCTGTCGAATGCCTCGACTGACATGAATAGCTCTGGAGACTTGATTGTGTTACAGTTTCAGCTAATGGTTCAGCGTATAGTAATTTGAGCCATCAAAGATATCCTTCTCCAAGTCCGAATCTTTTAAGTATCTCAAACAAATATCTCCACTCAATTCTGTCAAAGGCTTTTTCGGCATCCAGTGACAAAACTGCATGGTCTTTAGCCTCTTCTTTCGTATACAATACATTAATAACCTGGTGTATATTATGGAATGCTTGCCTGCCAGGTACAAAGCCATTTTGATCATTCGTTATTAACCTTGGGACATAAATCTCAATCCTCTTAGCAAGAGCTTTGCGAAGAATTTTTGTATCACATGACATCAGAGATATGGGTCGATATGATGACATTTCTGTGGGGGGGTTGCCAGGCGTTAGGATGAGTGTGATTACATCAGATTTCAATGACGCAGGTAGCCTTCCTTTCTCCAAAGGTGCATTAAACACTTCAAGAAGGTGTGGTAGAAGCTTTTCAGGAAATGTTTTATAGATCTCGATAAGCAGGCCATCGGGTCCTGGGGCTTTCCCACTACTCATGCACTGCACTGCTTCAGACTTCTACAAGAGACAACTTCTTATCTAAATTAAATTGATCTTCCTCTAATAACTTGGGAAACTGGAGTTTATCTAGAAAATAATTATGTGTTTCATCGGAGTCCATATATTGAGACTTTCATAATATGTTTTAAATGATTTATTTATTTCAAGTGGGTCTACCAGGCTTAATCCATTCTTGTCTACAATTGAATTAATAGCTTCATCTGTATGTATTTATTTTATTCTCCATGCTAATAGCTTCCCAGCCTTTTCTCCCTGGTCATAGTAGGACTGTTTTAACCACATTAAGCTGTTGACTATTTTGTTAGCGGTTAATTCATTATATTGAGCTTTTAGTGTAAGGAGTTGTTTTTGTTTCACAGAATTGCTACACAAATAGTTCTCGTTCCAAATTTTCAACTTGTTGCTCAATATCTTCCAACTGTTTATAGTATTTTTTGGAATTAATCAGTTATACAAAACATATCTCACCCCTAATATAAGCCTTGAATGCACTAGTGCATCTGTTTGATTTGCATTCAATGTAAAAAATTATTCAATCTTCCTGCCCATGAATTCCACAGATTCCGGGGATTTCAGCCATGTAGCTTGAAAGCGAAATCTAAATGCAGAGGGGTTTAAATAATTTGTCTGCAAAGTAAGGGAGACTGGTGCGTGATTGGAAAGCAGAATACTACTGTACCAGCATTTTCCAATTTTAGACAGTAATGTTTTGGAAATCAAGAAGTAGTCTATTCTAGATTATGTTTTATATGTACTCGACCGGCAAGAGTACTCTAATTGACCTGGATTAAAATGTCTCCAAATCTCTGTTAGGTTTAGGTCAGTCATGAAATTCTTTATAATTTTCCTGGATGGCTGGTCTCCCATGCCCGTTTATAGATCTTTTGTGAGGTCCAATACACAGTTAAAATCTCCTCCCATAATGTATTCACCAGGAAAAGAGGAAAAGCTGAGGAAAAGATTGCGAAAAAAAATTGGATTATCCTCGTTAGGGGCATATACGCAAATCAAAGTGGGTTGCGTGGATAGCATTGTACCATTTAGAATTAAATATCTCCCGTAATTATCAGCATACTGTTTTTTAAGTTGACATTGAATTGATTTATGTATAAGTATCATGACACGTCTAGCACGTGTGGTGAAGGAAGCTGACTATACCTGTTCTGGCCACCTTCTTGTAACTCTACCAATGTCCTCTTTTAACAGGTATGTTTCCTGGAGGAATATTATGTTGGATTTCATCTTCTTGAGTCTATCCACGACCTGCTTAAGTTTAACCAGTTTATTCAAACCTCTTGTATTGCAGCTACTCATTTTTATCTCTACTGCTTTAGCCATATTGCGTTAAGATTCTCTCTGCAGAACAAATGTAAATGAAAAAAAAAATAATAACAAAATAATAATAATAATAATAATAATAAGAGTAGCGCCATGACGTCGTAAAAAAAGATCACTAATAAACAATTCGACTGTAAACCTAAACTAACCGTGTAATCAAAGAATAAGTGATGGAACCAACCAGTTAAGGGGCCACACACTGTGTGTTAAATATATGTTCCCAGCTCCCATTATCAATATGTGCATAGTTAACGCACGGGAGTAGTTTTAGTGATTGTTAGTACCAGTCTTTCCCGGTAAGTCTATGTCGTTGCTCTTGCAGAGGTTTCCGTCTCTCGAAGGACGGCTTTGAAGACTTTGCGCTGTCCGGTGTGCGTGATGACCAGATGGGCTGGGTACAACATGCCATAGCGAATATCCAGAGCCCTGAGCCGCGCTTTGACGCCCTCAAACTTTCGCTGTCCTTTACGAGTCTCAGCGGAGAAGTCTGGGAAGATGTAGATTCTGCGTCCTTCATATCTCACTTCTTTAAGTCGCTTAGTGTCTCAGTGTGGCCTCCTGATCTCTATAATTAAGGAACTTTATCACTATTGGTCTTGGGTGGGAGATGCGACTAGAGTGCAGCTGCCCTACATGATGCGCTCGTTCTATGACAGGAGTGGAGGAGATAGAGTCACCCAGACCTTTCGGGAGCAAGTCTTTAAGGAAAGCATACATATCCGCTCCCTCTACCTTTTTGGGTATGCCGTTCTTTAATATCCCCACAGTATCTTCCAGTTTTTCCACTTTTTGTTTGAGAGCGATGACATCTTCCTCTATTTGTGCGCCTCGCCAATCCTCCCCGAATGCGCCTGCAACTCCGCTTTAATGACGTTTAATGCCTCCATCACGTCGGTAGATTGTCGAGCAGAGTCTTCCTGCAGCGCACAGATGGTGTTCATGATATCACTGTTTGTTGGCGTATTAGCATTAGCCTGCTCTGCAGGGATTTTAGTTAACACGGTTGTGCTAACTAGCGTGGTTTGAACCGGTGTTTTTGACGGCTGACCGCTTTTCGGCTGTTTTGGTGGCATATCTAGCGAAAATACCTTACCCCAGGTTAGTTTTAAGTTAGGCTTCAGTTGTTTCTTCAGAAATATTGTAGCGAGTCACATCAACGCCACCTGTTAGCAAAACGCCATAACCGGAAGTCAGAATGATTATTTTTTAATCATTTTTGCACTTCACAGACCAAGAAATGGAATCAACAGTCCAACAGACAATAATAGTAATTTATATTAATGATAATAGATTTCTATTGATTTCCATTCATTGCAATCTCTCTACATTCTCTACCGGGCTGGGAGCATAAATGCACACAAGCGTCAGATACAACCGGGGTGAAACGAGGAGCACGAAGAAAGTGCCCGGGAAGGAGAGTGAATTGAGTTGCAGAAGGGCTCTGAGGAGGTGGTGCAGGGGTCCCTGGGTAGCTGGGGGTGGCTGCTGGCGTCCTCACTCAGTCCCAGGTTCATCTAGAGTGAGGGGGAGTGAGAGAGAGGTAAATAGCAGCAATGGTGTGAAAAGGAAGAAAAATAAATGGGATCATCTGCTGCACTGAACAAGATGGTCGATAGCTACAGCCTGGAGAGTCAGATGGGAGATTTCTGTTTAACAGCATGGCACTACTAAGGGGACAGTTTAAAAAGAAGTACGGGTTCTGGAAGGTGGTGTAATTAGTCACCCCCCCCACCTTGCAGATTTATGGACAGGGGTTTGTGGCTGCTGCTGACCAAAATACGACTGTTGAATTGTGACCGGTGGCCGTTGTCCTTGGTGCTGCAGCTGCACGCAGCATGTGCGGGTTGCAGACTGGGATATAAAGGACACCAGGCAGTGTTCAGGCTCCTCTCACACCATCTGTGGTTTGCCGAGGCACTTACGCTGGGAGCTCTTCAGGCCTGGGATGTACATGGGCTTCACTTTGCGTGTGGTGCTATGCTGGGCTTTTTTGGGGAGCAACTTCTTTATTGCCTCTTGTTTGGGAGCCTCCTTACTGTCCAGGCTCTCCCTGCTGTCACTGTGCTGTAAAGACCTGCAGGAGTCATGTATCCACTTATAGGACATAAGCAGCAACTCGGCAAAGTTTGATGCAGTTGATAAGACGCCAACAGCGAAGTAAAAACGGAGGAAAATTGTCTTCTCCTTTGGTCTGGAGGTGAAACAGTCCACAGTGTAAGGGCAGGGAAAGCGGCTGCAGGGAAACTTGGCCTCTACCTCAAAGCCATACCAGCACCACTGACAGAACAACAAGGCCACTTCAGCGATAAGGCGGAAGACTACGTTGACAATATAGAGATGCTGCAAGTGGATGTCCTCCTTAAAGCTGGTGGTACTGTCCTGCTTCTGCATCCCTGTCTTCTTGTTTTTGTAGTGAGTAGCATACATAAGAAAGATCAGTGATGGTGTGGAGATGAGCACGATTTGGAAAACCCAGAAGCGGAACATGGAGATTGGGAATGCCTCATCGTAGCAGACCTGTTTGCACCCCGGCTGCAAGGTGTTGCAGGTAAACTCGGCTTGCTCGTCGGCAAACATATCACTGGCTACGGTGCCCAGTATCAACATGCGAAGCACCAGCATGAGCAGCACCCAGAAGCGTCCCAGAAATGGGGACTGGGCCTGCAGGGAGTCGAAGAGCACACTAAGGAAGCTCCACTCAGCCATGGTAAGAACTTCGAAACAACCCTGAAGATCTCTTTGTGCAAGGCTAGCTGTCTGCTAGATTTCTGATGATCAGAGTCCACTTAGACTAAATGGTTTGAAACGTTAACATTTCCATTTACAGCCTCAAAAATCTGTTCCAGTTACTAGAAATTCATGTGTGTTCGTTATTTCTGGACATCGGCCCGAAATCTGTCGTTGTCTTGAAGGATGTTTGCTTGATTTATTATGTTTTTGCAGTCCTTCAGCCACTAATCTGATACAATTCCAGGTTGTACCACAGTAATAAAAGCAGGATTGTTCACATGCTGGACAGGAAATTCATGTCTTTATGGGTGATCTTATGCCCTATAAGAAGAAAGCAAAAATATGCATATATCAGACATTGTAGCAGGATGAAAAATGTAAAAATCATTAGCTTTCAGGTATGTACTCAATACTTACTTTTTATTCTTGCAGAAACATACCTACTAATCACAAATTAACTTGACTCAGTCAAACCAGCCATTTAATTAAAATGAATTTAACTGACTATTGCCAGGTGCATTCAGCTTTGAGCCAAAGAAGTACTGTTCAGATACTGCTAAAAGTACAATTTGGACAAACATGTAGAATAATCTAGAATAGTGATATATCAATGTCAGTATTTCCCAACCCAGTCCTCGGGGAACCCCGGACAGTCCACGTTTTTGCTCCCTCCCAGCTCCCAGCCAGTCAGGAACACCGGATACCTAATTCAGATGAGCTGGGATCTGAGAGCAAGCAAAAACGTGGACTGTCCGAGGTTCCCCGAGGACTGGGTTGGGAAACACTGATCTATGTTACTCCTAATGAAATCTATCTTTATTGTGCTTTCCCCAATGCTGATCAGTGATGCACGAGACTTAGGATGGTGACTAGAGCCTACTCAGGAATAACCCGCCTCAGCACCTAAAAGGAAAGCCAACATTTACTGATGTAGGTTTTAAAAAGTTGCTTAGGTGAAATGGTGGAAGTCAACAAAAGCCCCATTCAGATACGATTAGTTTCACTTGGGGAAGTAACGTAATTGAAGCAGTTACAAACGAGGTCCTTAAATTAAATCCAGCCTCAATCTGCCATGTCTAATTATTACAAGCCTCCAAAGTAAAAAATTCAAGGGCAAATTACTTTCTGTATTTCACCTAACACAAAACACTTTTGGTTATAATAGTCCACAGGGGTACTGCTAGGGATTTTGGGCCCCTAACCCAGACCAGTCCAAGTATGTTAAAAAAAATTTAGGGCCGCTTTCACTCAAGGGCCCTTGAAATCATCCTACTTATCCCCCCTCCCCTTTATGCTGCCCTCGGTAGTGCAGTCCGAATTGTCATCTGGGTAATAAGGTTGTATCTATAAAGACGTGCCAATTTTCTCTAAGGTGGAAACAGCATTTTTATCCGTTTGAGTAGATACTGAGTTTTCCACATAAACATCTGACAACCTACACCTAAAGCCTCTTCTGTGTCAAGGTTTTCCGTAGATGCAGGGCAGCACAGGCCTTCTGAGTAGGCCTACACCAGTTTGTAAGCTGCTGTATGGCTGGGAGGAAAAACTTCTGTTTTTATTGTACTTGATTAGTGTGTTAAAGGGATAGGTCACACGAAAATGAACATTCAGTAGTCATTTGTTTTCTAGACATGATAACTCTGACATTAACATCAACGGAGAGGGTTCATTTAATCTCCGCAGTCTCTGGCAGAAATTTCACACGTTTCTTATCCTGTCCGAATCGACCAGACAAATCACTTTACAGACTACATACCGAACCTCCCTTGGTAAAACTAACCCCATCCGGATAGGGCTATAGAAAGAAAAGAGGAAGAAAACAACCCCGGAGGGGTGTCCATCATGAAATGAAGAAGGTACTCTTCAGCAAAGACGGGAAACTCACGGCCAGAACAGAGAGTGAAACAGGCAGAGGGATTCGAGGCAAATACTAATGAAAAATGGGCCTCAATCAGCTGCTGTACTGAAACTGAGGGTCACCCTTCTGTCAGAAAATGACCAGAAGGCCGATTCCCAGCAAACCTCAGCCAGGAAAAATGGAATGAAATTTTGATGTTGATTGACTATTAGAGAAAGCTTCACTTTCAAGATTCTGGTTTTCAAACATGCATTTCTAAAAAAAATTACTTAATAAACATAATAATACATGTAACTCATGAATAAAACTTGCATTTCATAGAGCATGGTCGAGATTTAAAATAAGTTTATGAAGTGCAGACTGTTGTTATAGTCAATATTGCAACATTGCATCTGTTTTGTACATCTAAGTTGAATATATAAATTTTTACCAAAATATTTCCCAGAAATACCCAGATATATAACTAGAATCCTTGAGTGGTCTTATTCATAAATAAACTAAAAAGAAAGAAATTAATCGTAATTGAAATTGCTCACACAAAAGTGCTGACTTATCTGAAACACAATACCTTTTTATTCACTCCCTTATTAAATCCCTTATTTATTTAGAAGCAAGGTCTTTGTTATATCGAGTCAGTTTAAGATTTAAGTCACTTACCTACAGCAATCTGAAGGAATCAGGAAATCTTCACCGAACTTTACAAAACATTGCATAAGAATACGCAGGTTAATCATCGTACGTAAAAAAGTGTGAAATATGAGGCACCGCGGTGCCGCCTTGTGTGCCGTGGTACTGGCATGTCTTTAAACGGTACTCCTGAAACGGGAACTAACTGGCAGCCACGCCTGCAAACACCCCAGGACAGGCTAAACCGGGCCGCGACCATGAAGGCCCATTATATAAATGGCAAACCAATGTCAGAGGATTAGGAAAGAAAGTGAAACTTTCCGCTGGACGAGACTGAAGCATATTTAATCTAGAAAAACAGAAGTGTTGTGATTAGTTTTCTTCAAAGCACATAGGGAATAATTTAGGGAAAAATAGCAGTAAAATGTTTTGTAAAGTTTCATTGATTTGGTAACAACAAAATTGATTGAACACACTATCTTGTATGAGTATTGATCTCTTTCCTTTTGCTTAACTTTTGTAATGCTGCAAAATAATGTCATTTTAAGATAATGTAACATTTTTAGTCACACTTTTTGAGTTCTACTAGGAAATATCCATCCGTCTTCCAAATGCTTATCTAGTACCAGGTTGCAACCACAACAATCAACATAACCAATTAGTGTTGGAGCTGAAGAAAATTATACAATTATGTGTTGTTTAATGACAGCGATATGTTCTGAGACATGCGTCGTGACGCAGTTCCATTGTTGTGCGAACATCATAGAGTGTACTTACGAAATGATACGGGAGGTTGTAGAGAGTCCAATACCTGTGTCCAGATGGCAGGCGCAGATGTCATGGGGTTCTGTAATGCTTGGTGCACAATACAACAATCCTTCCTTGGTGTGGTCTCTCTTGGGTGACTGGAACCTTCATGACGTGTGTGGGTGCTCTCACGTGCCCTTTGGTTCCAACATCGGATGACTGTAACATCTGCATGCTCCACGTCAGGCAATTGCACAATACGACCATGTGGCCTCATGCAAACCGACAATGTGACCCCTATAAAACTTCATCAGGTGCTGGTAATGCTGTCTAATTCGCCTATAAGGCATCCTCTGTGTCTGGTGACTGGACGTGCCAGCTCCTTGCAAATTGAATCATTTACATAACCATTGCTGGTCTGCATGTGTACCAAATTACATCCAAATCGAACCATTACTTCTGGGTGCTTAACTTTTTTTGTTACTTAGTGTATATTCCAAAATACTCTATATGGACAAATATACTGGAACACACCTATTTTAATATTTTTATTTAATATTGGGATCAGCTATATTAAACAAACTATTGTTCACCCTCTGTTGAAAAAATCCAGTCTTGATCCTACCATCCCTAACAACTATAGGCTAATTTCTAAACTCCAGTTTTTCTCAAAAATTTCAGAAAAGGTTGTTGGACCCTTTTCAGTCAGGTTTTCGAAAGCATCACACCGCAGAAACAGCTCTCCTTAAAGTGTTTAATGATCTGCTAAGGGCTGCTGATGTTGGGGAATGCTCTGTATTAGTGCTACTTGATCTCAGTTCAGCTTTTGACATGGTTGACCGTACCATTCTCTTACATAGGCTAAATCACTCTGTGGGCATTACTGGGTCACCTTTGGCCTGGTTTGCTTCATATTTATAAGATGGAACTTTTTCTGTTTGTGTAGGCAAGTGCACTTTTGCCTCCTCTCACTCGTGGGGTGCCTCAAGGATCTGTTCTTGGCCCGATTTTATTCTCATTGCACATGCTTCCTTTAGCTCAGATTATCAGTTCTTTTCATGATATTTCGCATAATTTTTATGCTGATGATATTCAGTTATATTGCTCTTTTAAGCTTCAACAACTATTCAAGTTGTCTTGCCTGGTTGACTGTTTGATGGAGCTTAATAATTGGCTTTCAGCCAACTATTTAGAGTTAATTGCTCAAAAAAACTGAGGTTTTGATCTTTGCTCCACCCGACCTCCATCTGGTGATAACTCAAAAACTATACACAATTTCTTTCTCCTGTGATGCGTCTTTGCATAATCTTGGTGTCATTTTTGATCAATCCCTGAGCTTTGATGCACATGTCAGGTCTCTGAGCCAATCTTGCTTTTTTCAGTTAAGAAACCTTTCTAAGCTGTGAGCTGCTGTTTCTATGGCTGAGATGTAAATGCTCATTCATACATTCATCCCCTCATGCTTAGATTACGGCAACTCACTTTTTACCTGTGAATGGTAAATGGATTGCATTTATATAGTGCATTTTTGCTACTCTTCCGAGCACTAAAAGCACTTCACGTTCACCCACCGGTGGCAAAGGCTGCCATGCAAGGCGCCAACCTGCACACCGGGAGCAATTTGGGGTTCAGTGTCTTGCTCAAGGACACTGCGATGGAGTCAGGAGGAAACAGGGCTCAAACCTGCAACCCTCTGGTTGCTGAACAATAGCACTACCTCCTGTGCCATCATCTTCCCCATCTTCATCTTAGTAAAGTAGGTTTGTCCCATCTTCAGACTATCCAAAATTCAGCTGCTAGGTTTTTAACATGCTCTCACAAATGATCTCACATCACCCCAATCTTGCCCTCTCTTCACTGGCTCCCCATTGAATACAGGATCCAATTCAAAATTTTGGTACTCACTTGCAGAGCCCTTCACGGTCAAGCCCCCCAATATATCACTGACCTTCTGCAACATTATTCTTGCAGCTGTACTTTGAGATCTACTCAATCGCATTTGCTTTCAGCTCCTAGGACCAGATAAAGGACTTGCAGGGATCATACATTCACAGTCTGTGGCTCCAAGGTTATGGAACAGTCTCCCAGTGTCACTTAGGTCTGCTCCATCAACTGAATTATTTAGGAAGTAACTCAAAACACATTTGTTTAGGCAGGCATTTGGGTAGCCTTTTTGTGGCTTCAATTTTTAACTTGCGTTGTATGGATATTTGTGTATTTCGTATTTGCTGTATATATGTATATGTATACATTTATGTGTACAATATGTGTTTTTTTCTTGCCTGCTATATCATCTTTTTATGTTTTTCTCTCACTTTAATCTCTGTCTTCTGACGTTTTGTCTCGGCCTTGTGCCTATTAGCACAATTATATTGTTCAGTGTCTTGTGACCACTGTCTATGAAAGGAGCTCTATAAATAAACTTTTACTCTACTTTTTACTTCTAAATCATTGAATTCAGGTCATTCAGACCCATTGCCACAGGTGTATAAAATCAAGCACCGAGCAACACAGTAAGGTTTACAAACATTTCTCAAAGAATGGGTTGTTCTGAAGAGCTTGGTGAATTGAAGTGTGGTACTGTCATAGAATGTCACCTATGCAATAAGTCAGTTTGGGAAATTATTTCCTTCTAAATATTCCACGGTTAATTGTAAATGGTATTATTGCAAGTGGAAGTGTTTAATGCATGAAAGTTGCCAGCGCTCTGTTGAGTAACTAGAATTCCAAACTTCCTAAGACATTAACCCCACCACAAAAATGATGTGCTGGGGGCTTCATGGAATTGGCGTCCATGACCAAGCAGCTGCATGCAAGTCTCACATCACCAAGTACAATGCCAAGCATTGGATGGAGTGGTGTAAAGCACACCGCCACTGGACTCTGGAGCAGCAGAAATGTGTTCTGTGGAGTGATGAATCATGTTTCTGTCTGATGGATAAGTCTGGGTCTGGCGGATGCCAGGAAAGTGTTACCTGTCTGACTGCATTGTGTCAACTATAGTTGGTGGAGGAGGGATAATGGTATGGGGTTGTTTCTCGGGGGTTGGGCTAGGCCCCTCAGTTCCAGTGAAGCTTAATGCTTCAGCACACCAAAACATTTTGTACAATTCTATGCTTCCAACTTAGTAGGAAGAGTTTGAGGAAGGCCCTATTCTGTTCTAGCATGACGGTACCCCAGTGCAC